>PITA01005713.1:0-107545 GCA_004023965.1 Spilogale gracilis | reverse complement strand
TTTCTCTTCTTGGCTTATTTCACTCAGCATAATCTCTTCCAGTCCAGTCCATGTTGCTACAAAAGTTGGGTATTCATCCTTTCTGATGGAGGCATAGTACTCCATTGTATATATGTACCACATCTTCTTTATCCATTCATCTGTTGATGGGCACCTTGGCTCTTTCCACAGTTTGGCGATTGTGGCCATTGCTGCGATGGTCAGCGATATTCTTATCTCCTAGACTTTCCAAACCATCTTCCCTCTTCCCCCACCCTTCTCCCCCGGTGACTCGCATCACAGCATGGATCTCTGCCTGTTTATTTATCTGTTCTCCTCCGGGTCAGAAACTCCCAGGGCAAGGACCATACCTGACTCACCAGCCTGAGCCCAGGGCAAGGAAAGAGCAGAAACTCGTGGAGTGTGTGTGTGTGTGTGTGTGTGTGTGTGTGTGTGTGTGTGTGTATGACATTCTGCCTGCCGTATGCTTGCCAGTAGGAAGGCACCTCTCTGCCAGGACAGCCGTGGTCTGGGGGCAACGTCTTAGCCACCTCCGCCTCCAGCCCCCCGCCCAACCGGATACAGAGCAGGAGCTTGATGAATGCCTGCTGTCCCACCTGAATTAAGAAGTAACAGAATGATGCCAGGTGGTCACAGGCAGGGGCACCGGACTCACACGGTGCCAGACTTGAATCTGTGTGATCTAGAGAGGGTGTCTTCACCTCCCTGCGCCTTGGTGTTCAGATCTGCATTGGGGGTGGGGACCCCCAGTCAGACAGTCATGATGAGAACTAAATGTCCCCAGAGAGGTGGATACGGGCTTGGAGTCCACAAGATGCCTAGCCTGGAGGTCACGTGTGATGGGTTCTCACCCTAATAGAGGGGAGCAGAGGAGCTTCCAAGTGCGTGGGTCTCCAAATCTCTCCAGGTCAAATGCTGGTTACCAATAGGGAATATAAAGAATTGGGAGATGAGGCGCCTGAGTGGCCCAGTAGGTTAAGCCTCTGCCTTCAGCTCAGGTCATGATCTCAGGGTCCTGGGATCGAGGGCCGCATCAGGCTCTCTGATTGTCAGGAAGCCTGCTTCTTCCTCTATCTCTCTGCCTACATGCGATCTCTCTCTGTGTCAAATAAATAAATATTAAAAAAAAAAAAAAAGAATAGGGAGATGGCCAAAAGAAGCCACAGAGCCCTGGTTCCATCCTGGAGATGGAAAACCTTTTCAGATTGGCTTGTTTTCATTCTGTATTAAGTCTCCCAAGAGAAGTAGAAGAGCTAAGTTCTAGAACCTAGGCTCTTTCCTCCTCCCTGCCCCACCTTGTTCAGATTTTTATTTTACTTCTTTATTTATTTTTAAAGATTTTATTTATTTGACAGAGAGAAACACAGCCAGAGAGGGAACACAAGCAGTGGGAGGGAGAGAGGGAGAAGCAGGCAGCCTGATTCAGGGCTCGATCCCAGGTCTCCAGGATCATGACCTGAGCCGAAGGCAGAGGCTTAACCACTGAGCCACCCAGGTGCCCCCAGACTTTTATTTTAAGATAATTTTTAGACTTGCAAAAATTGTGCACAGAATTTCTATACACCTGTCAGCCAGTTTCCCCTAATGTTAACCATAGAACCACTGTATAATGATCTAAACCAAGAAATTAACATTGACATAATACCACTCTATGGACCGTATTCAAATGTCACCAACTGTCTCACCAATGTCCTTGCCCTGGTCTAAAATCGAAGCAGACTCCCACACTGCATTTGACTGTCATGGCTCCTTCGTCGCTCCATCTCTAGGGCAGTTCCTCAGTCTTGCTTTGTCTTTCATGACCTTGATAGTTTTAAAGAGGAATGTAGAACATCGCTAACTTTTGGTTTGATGCTTCTTCAAAATTAAGTTACAGTTCTGTATTTTAGGTAGGAATACCACAGAAGTGATGCTGTGCCCTTCTCAGTGCATTATACCAGAGGTATGTTATTTCAATATGTCTCATTACTGGCGATGTTAACTTTAATCATCTGGTAAGATGGTGTCTGTCGGCTTTTTCCACTGTAAAATTACTATTTATTCCTTTGTAATTAATAAGTAATTAAATCTTGTGGGGAGGTACTTTGAGATGATGCAAATACTCGTTCTGATAATTATTACTGCATTGTTTGGCAAACAGTGATTTTCTATTTCTGTAATCCGTGTGTGTGTGTGTGTGTGTGTGTGTGTGTGTGTGTGTGGTGCTGGTAAAGTTTATTTACATTGCATTTTATCATATCAGTCACGTTTATGTCCTAGAGATTTATGTTTATTTACCTATAGAACTCAGTATATTCCTGGGAGACTTTTTTTTTTTTTTCCAGAAACAGAAACAGGGACGCCTGGGTGGTTCAGCTGGTTAAGCATCTACCTTTGACTCAGGTCATGATCTCAGGGTCCTGGGATGGAGCCCTGTATCAAGGTCCCTGCTCACTGGGTAGCCTGTTTCTTCCTCTCCATCTTTCCCTCCTCCTACTAGTGCATGCACTCTCTCTCTCAAAAAAACCCCCAAATCTTTAAAAACAAAAATAAAATCGGAGGCAATTAATATGACAGTTGGATAGCTTAATGAACCTCATGCTTCAGTGGGAGCTCATCCGGGATTTTAGAGTTTTATATGTGGAGGACCGCCAACGGCAACTCATGAGAGAGTCATAGAGGTCCTCACTTTTCACCACAAAATCCTTCTTTAATTCCTCAATATTCATATGAAGTTCTGGAGCTTCCAGTCTTCCTTGTGCTCTTCTCCCAGAAGTGTGCTCTCCTCGGGCATGACCAGAGTTGCAGCCAGGAGTCCAGAGGTCTGGTGCACGGAAAGGTTGTGTGCATTTCCATCTGGGGCACCATCACACTTCTAGCCAGAAAGCGAGGAGCCGCGGGGCCGTTGCTCAAACTGGTTGCCTGAGCAGTAACCCTGGCAGGGCTGGAACACTGGCTTTCCCTCCGCCAGTACCAGGAATGCTTAGTTTGTGGAACTATGCCAAAACCTGCAAGACTCTACTATCTAGCCATTTATCCAGAAATGTTACAAAATGACACCAGTTTTTATGCCTACATCAAAAATTCCAGCTCAGGGAGCTAAAACCTCTTACCCCAGCAAATCTCTCTCACAACCTCCATCATTCTCTTTTATGTTTACGAATCGGACTTCACCGTAAAAAAGAGTTGGCCCTTCTCTCAATGAATTTATGCATATTGGTATGGACTCGTGAGTATTAACTTTATTCCATTATTATCATCGATTTTGCTGTTCAAATTGTCTCATCCTCTTTTGAAAGACCTCAACCCATCTGCTTCCTGTTGAGCTGAATTTCCAGCCACAGCCCGTCAGACACCTATTCCCTGGTGTGCAGGGTGGTGGAGGGGTCAAGCCCTTGCACAAATGGCCAGGTTTCTAGAGAATTCACTGAGGCACTTTCCCAGCAAAGACATGGGCAGGTTCCAGCCCGAGGAAGTCAGTCCTGGTTCCAGGGTCAGGAGTTCTAAGAAGGGCTGAGCCTGGCCACGTAGGCTCTTCCATAATACCTCTTGCCCTCCCTAGACCATCTGAGTCCTGTCCCAGTGGTAGCACCAACCGACCACCTCATGTGTCCTGTGTTTTTCCTTCTTGACCTGCTCTTCTCTGCCCAGCGCAGGGATAGTGGCCGAGAAACCAGGCGGCAGACAGCTGGGCAGCACTTGACCATTCTTTGCTGGAGAGGAAGCACCCTCCTCCTGGGGTTTAGTTCTCAGCTGTCTCTGTCTGTCCCAAGAGCAGCCAAAGCAGAGACAGCAGGGCACCGCCACAAGACAAACCACTGAAGGACAAGAGGGACTTCCCCACAGTGAGGTGCGCTGGGAGGAGAAGGCATGCCCTTTGACATGTGCAAGGGTTATTCACCCTGGGAAGGTTGTGGACCCCAGCCCACGAAGCCAGGCAGCCAGGATGCACAGGGCCCTCTCCTACAGGATGCCATGCTGCTTCAACTTCAGAACAGAGACCTTAAAACACATACTGTTCTCACACATTCCTAACACACAGTTTTAACACGTTGGACACATCTACTATTACAGCAAAAAGTGACGTCATGTTTTAAAAACACATGCTTCTATTGTCAGCAAAGGACTTGAATCTGTGAAACTTTAGCCAGCAGCCTGACCCTTCCTGTTCTCCACCAGCCAGCTCCAGGCCCATCTCCCACCACTCCCCCACTGAAGCTTCCCCAATCTCTCTAGGCCTCCCTGATGTTTTGCTTGCAGCTTCCTGAGATTGTAGGGGAAATACTGTCCAGGGGCAAGTCTGTCTCTCTGCTAGGCTGCAAATGCCCCACAGTTTTGTTCATCTGTATGCAGACTGCCTGGTGCTACTCACACAGAGCCCAAGCTAGAGAGCCGGGCACTTGCTTTGCTGACATAGCCCGTCCAGGACTCGGCAAGCTGGATTTCTGATGGAAGAGACCCCTTTTGGCCCTGCCTGCAGCTCTGCCTCCCTCTCGGTCCCTTTCTCTCTACTTCTCTGTCTTCCTTGGGCAAACTTCATCCTCTTCTGGGCCAAGACTACGACAGGGTCAGCCTGGACTAGCTCTATGGTCTCCAAGTTGGAATTTCTAAACTGTAAACTTGCCCTACGATTTAGAATTTCTGGTAAAGCCCATGTTTACTCACGTTGAATAGATGTCGCGCCAGAATCTCGCGCCCGACCAACTTCTTCCTATCATGCTCCATTGACGGCTCAACAGGAAGGAAATTTTGCTCATCTCACCTCTTCCATTTCCTCTTTCTGTGCTACCCCCCACTGGCTGATCCCTTCTAGCCACCAGCCTGTCTCTACTTTTGTACCTCTGCCCAGTGTGTTGTGTTCAGGGGTTTGGGAGGGGGGCAGCTTTCAGCAGAGGGAGGGAGGATGTGTGTAACCTTTCCACTATGTACCAGTCTCTTGCCTTGGTACAAACATGTTTGTTTGCAAATCAATGTAGTTATTCATTTATTTAAATATCTTCAACCACATATCACAGGTTAGAGTTCTCCAGATGTCTTCTCTGTGGGTAGGCAAAGCTGAGGTTATCGTGCCCATTTTGTAGACAAGACTGCCAAGGCTCAGAGAGGGCAAGTTACTTGCCTGGAATCACATAGTTGATAGGAGTCACTAGGACCTTCTGGCTCCCTTACCAGTGTCCTCTTGTCCACAATGTATGTGAATGTTCTGTTTAATACTTTCCTGCTTCCTACTCCGTAACCTCTCTGACTCAGATCTAGTTAGCTATTCCAGGACAGAAATTACTTCTCATTCATCTGAGGACCCCTCACACCATAGCCCAGCCGGTGATTAACACAGCCGACACCCAGTGAAAATGTATCAAGGGAAAGCATGTTTCTCTGCATAAAGCCTGCCCAAGAATCACCTACTCATGCCTAAGATGGTCCCAGTGCTTTTTGTACACAGATGCTTTGTGCTTTCTGTTTCGGGTTTCTCTGGGGCTTGCTTTCCCTGTCTCTAGGGCAGTTGTATGGAGTTAGACTAGATGACATCCATATTCCTTAAGCTGTGACACACTGTCATTGACTCTGGGCCTCTGCCCAGGAGGACTGGTGTCTGTGCCTCTGGGAACACCATGATGCCAGCCAGCCTGAGGTCAGGGACAGCAAATAGAAGCAACTGGGTACACTGGCAGGTAAAGAAGACAACATAGGGCTTGGAAATTGATGCTTAGAGCTGAGCCTTGAAGTAAGTGGGTGGTATGAACAGGCTGAGCTGTCGACCCTTGGTAGTCCATTACATTCCTGTGATATTACTTAAAATTTTTTTTATTTAAATTCAATTCAATTAATATATACTGTATTGTTAGCTTCAGGAATACAATTCAGTGATTCATCAGTTGGGTATAATATTCAGTGCTCATTCTATCAAGTGCCTTCCTTAAACCCATCACCCAATAATCCCATCTCCTACCCCCCTCCCTTCTAGCAACCCTCGGTTTGTTCCCTATAGTTTAGAGTCTCTTATGGTTTGCCTCCTTCTCTGTTTTTGTCTCACTTTATTTTTCCTTCTGTTCCCTTACAATCATCTGTTTTGTTTCTTAAATTCCACGTGTGAGTGAAAGCATATGGTATTTGTCTTTCTCTGGACAACTTACTTCACTTAGCATAACATACTCTAGTTCCATCCACATCGTTGCAAATGGCAAGATTTCATTCTTTTTTTTAAGATTTTATTTATTTATTTGACAGAGAGAGAGATCACAAGTAGGCAGAGAGGCAGGCAGAGAGGAGGGAGCAGGCTCCCTGCTGAGCAGAGAGCCCTATGTGGGCCTCGATCCCAGGACCCTGAGATCGTGTTCTTTAACCTCCACGTATTGTGGTCCTTCCAGACTTTTTCTTGTAGTTCACTTCAAGTTCTAAAGCACCGTGGTCTGAATATATGTAGGGACTAGTCTCAGTCTTTTTGTACCGGTTGAGACCTGATTTGTGACCCAGTATGTGATCTATTCTGGAGAATGTTCCATGCATTTGAGAAGAATGTATATTCTGCTGCTTTAGGATGAAATGCTCTGACTATATCTGTTAAGTCCAGTGTGTTATTCAAAGTATTTGTTTCCTTATTGATCTGTTTACATGATCTGTCCATTGGTGTGAATGGTGTGTCAACGTCCCCTATTATTATTGTATTACTATTAATGTTTTCCTTTATTTTTTTTAGAGATTTACTTATTTGAGAGAGAAAGAGCAAGCAAGAGAGAGTCGCAGGAGGAGGAGGTGGGGAAGAGCAGAGGGATGAGGGAGAAGCAGATTCCCCCCTGAGAAGGGAGTCCCACATAGGGCTTCATCCCAGGATCCTAGGATCATGACCTGAGCAGAAGGCAGATGTTCAACTAACTGAGCCACCCACACACCCCTCAATATGTTTCTTTAATTTTGTTATGAATTGTTTTATATATTTGGCTGCTCCCAAGTTAGGGGCATAAATATTTACAAGTGTTAGATCTTCTTGTTGGATAGACCTTTTTATTATGATATAATGTCTGTCCTTCATCTCTTATTATAATCATTGATTTAAAGCATGGCTATTCCAGCTTTCTTTTGATATCGATCAGCATGATAAATGGTTCTCCACCCCCTCACTTTCAATCTGGAGGTGGCTTTGGGTCTAAAATGAGTCTTTTGTAAGTAGCATGTCAATGAGTCTTGTTTTGTTTGTTTGTTTGTTGGTTGGTTGGTTGTTTTTTGTTTTTTTTTTACCATTCTGATATGCTATGCCTTTTGATTGGAGCATTTAGTCTGTTTACATTCAGAGTAATTATTGAAAGATCTGAAATTAGTGTCATAGTATTATCTGTAATACTGTGGCATGTTCCTATAGATTGTCTCTGTTCCTTTCTGGTCTTTGTTTGGCCTCTCTCTTTTCTCAAATAATCCCCTTTAATATTTCTTGCAGGACTGGCTTAGTGTTCACAAATTCCTTTCATTTTGGTTTGTCCAGGAAATCTTTATCTTTCCTTCTATTCTGAATTATAGCCTTGCTGGATAAAGTATTCTTGGTTGCATGTTTTTCCCATTTAGCACATCAAATATATCATACCAGTCCTTCCTGGCCTGCCAGGTCTCTATGGACAGATTGGCTGCCAGCCTTCTTTCTACACTTGTAGGTTAAGGACCTCTTGTCCCAAGCTGCTTTCAGGATTTTCTCTTTATCTTTAAATTTCCAAGTTTCACTATTGTATGTTGAAGTGTTGACTTATATTTATTGATTTTGAGGGGTGTTCTCTGTGTCTCCTGGACTTGAATGTCTATTTCCTTCCTCAAATAGAGAAGTTCTCAGCCATAATTTGTTCAAATAAACTTTCCGTCCCTCGCTCCCATTCTTCATCTTCTGGGACCCCTATTATCCAAATGTTATTTCACTTTATGAAATTATTAGAGTTCTCAAAGTCTCTTTTCATGATCCAGTAGTTGTCTTTCTCATTTTCAGTTTCCTTATTTTCCATCATTTTGTCTTGGATATCATTGACTCAGTCTTTTGCCTCATTTAGCCTCACTGTTAAAGCCTTCATTTGTGACTACTTCTCAATAATAGCATTTTTAATTTCAGCCTGATTAGATTTCAGTTCTTTTATTTCTACAGTAAGGGATTCTCTAGTGTCTCCTATGTTTTTTTTTCCCCAAGCTCAGCTAGTATCTTTATAATCATTGTTTTAAATTCTAGTTCAGACATTTTACTTGTATCAGTGTTGATTAAATCCCTGGAAGTGGGTATTACCTCCTATTCTTTCTTTTGGGATGAATTTCTATGTCTAGTCATTATGTCCAGAAAAAGAAAGGAGAGAATAAAAAGGGAAAAAACAGCAAAAGCAGCAGTAACAGCAACAACAACAATGTTAGGAAGTGTTTCTCATTCATGCTGTGTACACTGTTGTGTTTTGCCTGCTCTTTCGCACTGGAACCTTCCCCTGTAGAATTCTCCTTGCTTGTAGTGGGGTGTGTTTGGACCTTTAAGTAGATGTGCTTTGTTTATCAAAATTAGCCTCACATCTGTCATGTTCTCTTCCTCCAACTGTGCAGATTGTTTCTTTAATTCTCAGATCATTTTCCTAGTTGTTCAAAAATATTTGAATGTTGATCTAGCTATATTCGAGGGACAAGGCAAGTTCAGGTTCTCCCTACTACTCTGCCATCTTCCCAAGTTCTGATATTACTTTCTTTTGAACTGTTGGGTGCATGATTCTTTTTCAAAGGTCTTGGAAAGCTGACTGCTAATCAACAGTTGAGAAATGAAAGAAAGGCTTGATTGATTATTCCTTCACCTTCTCATCCCATCTGTCCATCCAGGAGGCCCTCCCCAAGTGTCTGTCCCAGGCCCAGGCAGCATGACTCCCCACTTCTGACCTTGACTCCAGCCAGTTGGTTGACCACATCTCCCTTCCAAACCCAGATGTTATCCCCTCCTCACCAGATACATTTTGTAGTTTTGTTAAGTTGTTTATCATGGTATTTTTCAAACAATCCCCCCAAAATACCAAGATAGTATAATGAGCTCCCACGTGACCATCATCCAGCTTTTATTATCAACCAGTGGCCAATCTTTTTCATATACAAGCCCACTAACTTATCCCTTCCTGTGTTATTTTGAAGCAAATATCAGACATCATGTCATGAATTCCATAAATATTTGATATGTGCCTTTAAAAGATAAGGACTTTGATCATTGTCAAAAGTTAACGCTAATCTTTATTATCATCAAGTATCCAGTCACTAATCTCATCATCTTTTCCTTTTACTGTTTGTTCATTTGGACCAGGATCCATATAAGGTCCACATTATGAATGGCTGATGTTGTATGCTGTCTTTTTAAACCTATAGGTTCCTTCTCCACCTGCATCTTTTTGCTTTTCCTCGAAAGTTTTTTTATTGAAGAAACTGCTTGTTTGTCTTGTATGTCAGGTTTCCCGTGGTCTAGATTGTGCTGATTGCTTCCTTGTGGTGGTATTGAGCACAATTCTCGGCCCTTGTGTTTTTCTATAAATTAAGTTTGAAGTCTGATCAGATTTAGCTTTGATACTTCATGGGTGGTGCTGTTCATCCATCAAGGGGCATATGCTGTCAGGCTGTTGCCCTTCTTATGAGGTGAGCAGCCACTGATGCTCAATGTCAAGGCCCTTTCTGCTTTAGTGGTTGCACAATGGTAGTTGGTTTACCTTTGACAACTTAGGGTCTCCTCCCACAGATTCTGGTGCAACTCTTATCTTTCTATAGCATCTTCCTCCTGAATGGGGCCTTAGTTACTAGCATTCCTTGGCACTTAGCTACCAGATTTCTGTCAAGGTCACACAGAGCTGGGCATAAGAAGCAGAAGATAGCACAAATTCTACCCAAAATGCCTCTGTTAGGGGGCTGCTCTTAGGAGATAGGAGGTTCAGTGATCATCACAGTGTGTGCCCTGACTCTTCCAACCAAAATAAGATTCTCACAGGTGACGTCAAGTGTAGCTCAGTGCCAGCTGAGGTCACATGGGTGACCTTTGAAAAGGAATGAAATAAGTTTGCGCCTAGCAGGAGGCTGCCCCTGTTAAAACTCTCAGCAGCACTTCTCGCTCTGATTCTTTGCATCCTTGAACTCTCCAGCCCACTCACAGCTCATCTCCCTCAGCTGCTCCCCTATTCCTGCATATTCAGGTATGGCATTCAACCCTGGGACTCTGTCTCTTCGGAATCACTCAAACCCTTTGTGAGCATGATGGATATTCCTTAGGTTTGGGTCCCTGGTTGGGTTTCAAGTTGCCTTGTGTCTGGGTCTCTTTCTTTTTTCTGGCCTCTTCTCAGTCATTGAGTCCCCTTCCCACAGAGGCGCTCCCCTCATTACAGTGAAGATCAGCTCAGTGGCTCACGGTGGTGATGGAGACCACCTGCCTCGGGTCTCACCCAGCCACACAGATCACTGGAATACCTCCCACCCAGTCCCTACGGAGAGAAGGATAATGTGGAAATGCATAGTCCTCCTCCCCCTTAGAACTACATCTTTGTGCCTGTGGGCCCCTTGGGCAGTGTGGCAAAGCCTTGGATTTTCTCTCAGAATAATATTTTTTAAAACATAAAACAAGATATGTTAAAAAGCAGTTATATCTCAGAATTGGAAACAACCCAAATGTCCTCAGCGGGTAAATGGTTAAATAATTAGGTACATGCCTACCATGGAACACTACTCAAGAACAAAAAGGAACAAGCTATTATCTACATGGCAATTTGGATCGATCTCAAGAGAATTATGCAGAATGGAAACAAGTCAATCTCAAAAGCTTATCTACTTTGGAAAGTATGTAAAGCTCAAAAAGGTATAGATTCCTTTACATGACATTTTTGAAATGACAAAATTGTAGAGATGGAGAACAGATTAGTGGATACAGGGTTAAGGGAAGGGAGAGGATGGCAAGTGTCTGACTAGGACAGAATAGCATGAGGGATCCCTGTGGTGCTGGTACTGTTGTCATGGTCATACAAATCTACACATGAGATAAAACTGCACGGGACTAAATACACACACATACACACACACGCACACACACACAGGAGTGCGCATAAAACTGGTGAGATCAGAATCAAGGACGGGGACTGTAGCAAAGTCAATTCCTCATTGTGATACTGTACTATAGTTTTGCAAGATGTTACATGGGGAGAAACTGGGTGAAAGGCATTCAGGATCTGTCTGAATTATTTCTTAAAATTAACATCTATATTAAGATAATTTTACCTTAAAATAAAAAGTTAAAACATTATTCTGAAATATAATTATTAAAATACTCTAAATACACATTTATGATACAGGAATGTATGCATTTCATTATTAACACATTTTATTTTATTTTATATTTTATTAAAGATTTTCTTTATTTGACAGAGAGAAACACAGCCAGAGAGGGAACACAAGCAGGGGGAGTGAGAGAGGGAGAAGCAGGCTTCCCGCCGAGCAGGCAGTCCGATGTGGGGCTCGATCCTGGGTCTCCAGGATCATGACCTAAGCCGAAGGCAGTCGTTTAACAAACTGAGCCACCTAGGCGCCCCTAACACATTTTAAAAGAACTAGCAAGGGATCTCACAACTCTGATGACAATGGTGAGTATGAACAGTGTTTCAAGATAACTGTGATGGAGTCCTGCTAATACTACTCTGCCTACATTCACAATTGAAGGAGATGTCAATTTTGTTAGAGGTTAATGAAAATAAAAATGTAAATTTTCTTCCTATCCAAATTTAGGGTTCCCTGAGTTAAATTGCGGACCCTCAAGTTAAGAACCCCTGCCTTGTTTAAAATGGCAACTTTCTGGGGCACCTCAGTCAGTCAAGCTTCTGCCTTTGACTCAGGTCATGATCTCGGGGTCCTGGGATTGAGCCCTGCTCAGTGGGGAGTCTGCTTTTTCCTCTTCTTCTGACCCTCCCCCTGCTTGCTCTTTCTCTCTCCCTCCCTCTCAAATAAATAAATAAAATCTTTAAAAAGAAATAAAATGGCAACTTTTCCTCCTTGGTTATACAGTGATAATGAACATAAAGGGAGATGAGTAGTAAAGGGAGGGGGTATGGAAGAGGCTATGATCACACTGCATTGGTCATGGGGGTGGGGCGTTTCTGAAATGTTAATTGATGCTTCTCCATATTGATCTTCCCTCCACTCAAATAGTCAGACCTCAGAAAAGGTCTTCCAAGTTCTCCCTATCCTTTAAGTACAGGAGCTTGAGGACATTAAGCCTCCCTTTCTATTTTATATCCTTCTAAAACATTATTTCCCAGGCTGGGGAGATGAGAGGTCTGAGAGAAGCAAATCAGTCTAGACATTAGGCTCTGCCTCCCAGCCAGAGTCCTGAGGAAATGGGATCCCGAGGCAGAGGTACATGGTAATGGCGAATCCAAGATAATAGGGCCGCAGGTCTATGCCCTCGCCTGGCACAGAAGCAATCAAATGACATACTCAGTGTCCTGCTGGGGCTGCCGGTGCCACTGGATCATACGGAGTATGGAGGGCTGGGGCTGGTGAGCAACAGGAAGGCGGGAAATGACATCTGAGCAGAGGTCCACATGGACGGAAGCCACCGAAGACCAGGTGGCACATGCTTGCTTGAACCTTGGCACTGGCTGAATCATAAAACTGATGAAATTCTGGGAAATGGGTGACCCGCACAGTGACCGAGACTTATTTTTCAATATCCTGTGGATTAGGGTCTCAAAAGAGAAAATAAGTTGTTCTAGAAACATATGACCATGCTTCCTTGTATACTTGAGTATGGGGCCAAGAGCTAGTGGCACTTTGAGAGTCCAAGGGCATGGTTTCTCCAGCAGACTCTGGCGGAGGTCCTCCCCTCCCCTGGCCTCCCCTGCACCCCGCTTCGTCTGAGGGCCAGCTGTGGCCCCTGCCCCGCCGTGTAGCTCCCCCCCACTCAAGCCTCCTCAACAAATGACTGGGGTGAGCTGGTATAGCACTACCCCACCTCCCTTGCCCCCGAGGTGGAACGACTCTGAGGTGTGTATTCTGTCCTGCCCCGAGGTTCTCAGCTACCAACAGGGTATTGGGGGTAACACACTCCCCCGCCTCACCTTCCCACTCTCCTGCCTGTGTCTTCAGAATAAACCATTTACTTACACCACATGACATTGTCAGGGGCCGACCTTCTTTGGCTTATGAAAATGGCAATTTCATGTAAACCAAACTAAGGTTTACTTTGCAATCTTTGTTTCAGGGGCTGCTAAGACAGTTATCAACATACTCTATCTAAGGATTGCCTCCTTGAATTGCCACTCAGCTATCCTTCAGGGGTGCTAATGGGAGAAAACTGTGAAACCAAATCTGGTGGCTGAGCCGCTGGAGATCTGCAGAGGACCCTCTGGCTCTTGGTTCCACCGGACAGCGGATCCTTGGAGAGGTGGGGTGGAACAGCAGAGGCTATTTCAGGATGGACACATGCTCCACCCAGATATTGTACATTATTAGAGTGGGAAGTGTGGCCACAGAATGAGGAAACCATGGGAGATAAGGAAATGCTGTAACTGGAAATGTGATGGAATGTTTGGAAGCAGAAGACCTGGGTGTGAGCTGAAAATCTGGAAAGAGGAACATCTGGCTGAGAACAGGAAGGTGACATTGAAAACCCTCGGGGCCTATTAGGCCTGATCCCAGTCCTCCCTCCTGGAGGATGCAATCCCTCCCAAGCAGAGGTCTCTGGATATAGATAGGCTCAAGAGCCCTATGGTTAAAACAGAACCCCGAGAATAAATAGTACTTTCACAGCTCAGTTAGCCACCCAGCAAAATTCATCAGTCTCTAAGGCTCCGAGTGTAAGAGACCACCCTGCTGGATGGCAGGGCACGAGCAGAACTTGGTCTAGAAGCCAGGTCTGTTTCCACTGATCAGAACTACTGTGGGAAATGCATTTTACCTGACAGTCTGTTGCATAAGCTTTACAAAATAGTAATTATCCTAACTACCCACAATATAGTTTGATATTTTCTATTCTGTTCTGTTTCGTATTTTCTAAATGCTAGACATGACCCATTGGCTGATTTCACAACCTGCTTCTGGGTGGTAACTTACAATATGAAATATTGCCCTTAAGTGTAGCCAGAAAAAAAGAGGGTGTGGGCAATACTGATGAGCTTTCTAAAATACTGTGTATTTACTGTCAGCCCCGTGTCCCATTCAGGGCTTCAGGGATTGCTGGGCTGAGCCAGGATGGCCTCTCAAATTGAAAGTGATTCCTATTTCCCAATCCAGTGATTGAAACCAGGCACTTTCACATTTTTTGCTACCAAGTTCGCATTTTTTTGCTATATCCCTGTACTACTTGGACTATGTATTATTGTATGAATATTCTCTCTAAATCAACTAATGTCTTTTTTGAAACATAAATATTCATACTAGCTCTATCTTACGGACTACTATTGGCAAAATCAAAACTTTGATTTATTCCCTGGCAAAATAAAACAAAAGCACAATTATGAAATAAAACATGCCTTCTGTGTTTCAGCCAGTGGTTCTCCCTTGCCTGTTCCTTTCACAAAAAAATAATCCTAGCCTCTGTATATCTCAAGCTGTCTGTCCTTAACCCTAGAAAGGATTCATCCCTTTCGTCTGTGCACCTATCTATTATCATGGCTAATAGTATTTAAACTCATTAATCTTTACACCAGCCCTCTGAAGTATTAGGTTCACCCCATTTCACAGATGAGGAAACTGAGGTATGGAGAGATCAGACTTGTCTATGGCTAGGAAGTGATGGAGCCGGGTTTTGAACTCAGGTCGTCTGACAACAGAGTTTGTGCACCTGACTACTGCATTATACTACCTCTGCCAGCCGTACTGTTGCTTCTTCCAGAACCTCCTGGACTGCCCTGCATATAGGATGCTCTTCCTCTGTCCGCCTGTTTAATTCATTTGGCAGTTAATCATAAACTACTTGGGGATACTGCCTCCACCAGGCGGTGGTCTTCTTAAAATTCCTGTGTGTTTCTGCGTCAGCAACCTGCATTGCAGGCCTTAATAAGTGTCTGTTGGGTCCTGTGATCTTTGCTTCTTGGGTTTTTTTTTTTTTCCTTTTTGCTTTCTTCTTTTTTTTTTTTATTAGCGTATAATGTATTATTTGCCTCAGGGGTACAGGTCTGTGAATCATCAGTCTTATACAATTCACAGCACTCACCATAGCACATACCCTCCCCACTGTCCATCTCCCAGCCACCCCACTCCCAGGAGCCCTCAGTTTGTTTACTGAGATTAAGAGTCTCTTATGGTTTGGTGTGTCTTCCTCTCCAGTCCCATCTTGTTTTATTTTTCCTCCCTTCCCCCCACTTTTTGAGGAACCTCCATACAGTTTTCCAGAGTGGCTGAACCAGTTTGCATTCCCACCAACAGTGTAAGAGAGTTCCCCATTCCCCACATCCTCGCCAACATCTCTTGTTTCCTGACTTGTTAATTTTAGCCATTCTGACTGGTGTGGTTTTGATTTATATTTCTCTGATTCTGAGGGATGTTGAGCACTTTTTCATGTGTCTGTTGGCCATTTGGATGTCTTCTTTTTTATATATAAAGATTTTATTCATTTATTTGACAGAGAGAAACACAGCTAGAGAGGGAACACAAGCAGGGGGAGTGAGAGAGGAGAAGCAGACTTCCCACAGAGCAGGAAGCCCGATGCGGGACTTGATCCCAGGACTCCAGGATCATGACCTGAGCCGAAGGCAGACACTTAATGACTGAGCCACCCAGGCACCCTGTATGTCTTCTTTTTTTTTTTTTTTTTTAAGATTTTATTTATTTATTTGACAGAGTGAAACACAGCTAGAGAGGGAACACAAGCAGAGGGACAGAGAGGGAGAAGCAGGCTTCCCGCCGAGCAGGGAGCCCGATGTGGGACTCGATCCCGGGTCTCCAGGATCATGACCTGAGCCGAAAGCAGTTGCTCAACCAACTGAGCCACCCAGGCGCCCCTCTGTATGTCTTCTTTACAGAAATGTCTGTTCATGTCTTCTGCCCACTTCTTGATTGGATTATTCGTTCTTTGGGTATTGAGTTTGAAAAGTTCTTTATAGATTTTGGATACTAGCCCTTTGATATGTCATTTGCAAATATCTTCTCCCATTCTGTCGGTTGTCTTTTGGTTTTGTTGACTGTTTCCTTTGCTGTTCTTTGCTTCTTGTTTAAGAAACACCCAGCACTCTTTGCGAGTCATCAGCTCACAGACTGGTTTCCAGTGAGGCATTGGAAACCAGTGCCTCACTGGAAACCAGTGAGGGAAGGAAGGGGGGGAGGGAAGATGGGTCAGAGGCAACATAATCAAGGAGTCTTAACCTACGGTCCACAGATCCCCAGTGGACTCAGTCTAGTATGCAGGCGGTCCACACAGTTAGATAAAAACAAGTTTAGATCCTTATTTTCATTGACCTCTGATAAATTCAGCATTTCCTTCAAATGGAATGTGATGCATGACTTGTGACCAGTAAAGTCGTTGATAGTTTTATTCTCCATCACCAGTGGTATAGCAGACATCTCGAAATATTTACACTCATCACTTTCTGGGGATTCTGATCGTTGCAGACCCACTTGTATTTCAGACATCAATAAAGAAACGCATGCCACAATTGACAAGACATCGTGCTATCTGTATTTTAACAGGATCAGCAGTTCCTGGAAATTTCAATAGTATAGCTAATCTTATGTATTTTTTTCTTTTTTTCCCCTCCCTCACTGTCCTTATGTATTTTATTTTATGCTTTTTAAAACAATTTTCTGAGATGGGCCCATGGGCTTCACCAGACTGCAAGAGGAAGCCAGGGCACAAAGGAGGTTAAGTCACTACATAGAGAATCATGATTTCGGGCTGGGCTTGGAGCCAGACAGACCTGGGTTCTAACCTTAATTTTACCATTTACCTAGGCCTCAGCTCCCTCACTTCTAGAATGGGGATCACTACCTATCTTACGGGATTAGCATCTCATACCTGAGTAAAGCTGATGTCCAAACCCAGCCCAGACGGCCTGGTGGGGCAGACAAAGCCTAGGGATAGGAGAGCCCTCAGCTGGGATGGGGTCTACCTTTCCCTGGGCTTTCTACCTCCCGGACCAGAGAAGTCATTTGTCCCTCTCAGACTGACTAAGCCCAGATTTCTGTGGCAGGACAGAAAGGCTGACTTCAGACTCTTCTGACATACACTATCCCATTTATGAGCCAAGATTTTTCCCCCCACTCCCAAAATTGGCTGACAGAATGAGGGGCCCAGAAAAGGCCTGTCCTCTCCCTCTTTTAAACATTGACATGCATATCCACATTTGTCCACTGGGTGGGGCTGCCTCACACTCTTAACCCTTCAGCCCAAGTGGCAGAGCCAGAACTCATTACTCAGCTGAGAACATTCCCTTACCTTGCCCTGTATTTTTTTTTCTTTTCCAAATTGAGCCTGATGTTTAGAAAAGCTGCCACTTTGTGCTCCTTTCCAATAACCTACTACTCTAACAATGGTGATGACTATCCTGCCTTTTAACATACATTAACTTTGCCTGCTCTTACGTGCTACTTAAATGTAGTCATAAAGAATATATTCTTAGGGGCGCCCGGGTGGCTCAGTTGGTTAAGCGACTGCCTTCGGCTCAGGTCATGATCCCAGAGACCCGGGATCGAGCCCCACATCGGGCTCTCTGCTCAGCGGGAAGCCTGCTTCTCCCTCTCTCACTCCCCCTGCTTGTATTCCCTCTCTGGCTGTGTTTCTCTCTGTCAAATAAATAAAATCTTAAAAAAAAAAAAGAATATATTCTTAGAAATTGAAAATGACACAAATGAAAAGATAGCCCATGCTCATGATTGAGAGAAAGAATAGTGTTTAAAAGTGCATACTGCACAAAGCAAACAACAGATTCAATGTGTTCCTTATCAAAATACCAATAGCGTTTTTCACAGAACTAGAATAACCTAAAATTTGTATAGAACCACAAAGACCCCAAGTAGCTTAAAAAATATTGAGAAAGCAGAACAAAGTGGAGATATCACAATTCCAGCTTTAATGATCTACCATAAAACTGTAATAATCAGGGGCACCTGGGGGGCTCAGTTGGTTAAGCCACTGCCTTTGGCTCAGGTCATGATCTTGGAGTCCTGGGGTTGAGTCCCACATCGGGCTCCCAGCTCCGTGGGGAATCTGTTTCTCCCTCTGACTTTCTCCCCTCTCATGCTCTCTCTCACTCACTCTCTCTCTCTCAAATAAATAAAATCTTTTTTTAAAAAAAAGCTGTAATAATCAAAACAGTATGGTACTGGCACAAAAACAGATACATAGCTCAATAGAGCAGACCAGAGAGCTCAGAAATAAATCCACTGTTACAAGGTCAATTAAAGTATGAAAAGGAATCAAGAATATACAATGGGGTAAAGACAGTCTCTTCAATAAATGGTACTGGGAGAACTGGACAGCTCCATGCAAAAGAATGAAACCGAACCACTTTCTGACACTATTCACAAAAGTAAACTCAAAATGGATTATAGACCTAAAAATGAGTTCTCTATATTCCGAAATAGTTGACCAATGCACACATACTATGTCAGGGAGGACCCACATCTTAGGTAGTCTTTAGGTGGGGGAATTTTTAGAGTGTCTAGCATATTGCATCCCTAAGAATGCAGCCAAGAACTTTATAGACAATGCTAAAACCTGTTGTGTACGGACTACTGGATGGCCATGAGTCACCACGGCAAAAGACATTGGAAGGAGAGAGCTATGCTGGAAAGGAGCAGGGAAGAAGGAACTTCCTGATATGTAGCAGTACACTATGGTGTTAAGGAAGGTGAGGAAGTAAGAACCTTAATATTAGACCAGCAGTCTCCCACTTTATACACTAGACTTGAGGTTATTTATCTGGCATCTCCATATGTCCTACAAAACTTCTCTGTGGTCTTCATTTAGTCCGTCTTGGATACAGCTAGGAACCTCTTTTCCGTTCTAGCATAAATCTTCGACAGGGCTTTGGTGAACTCTGTTAAACATATTTACCTTGTTTCCTACTGATTTTGATATAGTTTTGGCTTGTCACTCTTGTGTCCTCAAGGATCATCTAGAGCCCTCATAGAGATGTGGGAATGGTCAAAAGGATGCCATAGGGTTCCTTTCATCTGGGTTCTTCCTTGAAATTTCTTTTCATATTCTGCTAGGACTTGTGCATTGTCCAGGGTGGTCTGGGCTGCAAAGGAACCCAGGACATGAGTACTTGATAATAAGGAAACAACAGACAAATAAGAAAGTCCTCAGGGTTGGAGTGATACTACGCCAGCTAAATAATACTACTGAAATAGGATGAGTCCCAAAATCTGGTGGATTGTAGAATTGTAGCATTTGATTTCATTTTCTTTCTTTCTTTCTTTCTTTCTTTCTTTCTTTCTTTCTTTCTTCTCTTTTCTTTTCTTTTCCTTTTTTTTTTTTTTAAAGATTTTTACTTATTTATTTGACAGAGAGACAGCACAAGCAGGGGGAGAAGCAGGCTTCCCGCTGAGCAAGAAGCCTGATGTGCAGGCTCAGAGCCCTGGTATCATGACCTAAGCCAAGGCAGACACTTAACCCACAGAGCCACCCAGGCCCCCCTCATCTTGATCCTTGGTAGAACCTCAGGCCACATACAGCCCATTTGTTGAAAGTTTTATATAAATTTTGCTTAGTGCGATAGTTTTGCTTCTATCTCATCAGAGCTTTGGAAGTAGGGAGAGATGTGTGGTTTTTAATTTATACATATGTTAGAAAAGTTGTCCGATAAAATGACAACATTAGTCTGAGTCTAGATATTAGTCTATCTTTTTCCCAGGAAGTAATGCGTTTTTGGAGTTCTGACTGTGGTAGCACCTGCCTTCCAGTAGAGGTCGCCTCAAGACTACCAAAAGAATAAGCATACTAGGTCTCAGCCAGTGGATGTGCCTAAGGCTTGGACTTGGCTTCTAGGGTGCGACCCCAGATTACCAGTGGCGGAAGAAAGGTAGTGCATACAATGAAAAATCAATACATTGCTAAACCCAGGTGCATGCCTAGCATTTTTTACTCTATCATTCTTCATCCAACTGTGTGCTAAGATGTTGGCTCTGATGAGCAGGGAGGGAAAGAGAGACTTGGGACCATGAGTCGCCAATCTTGGTGGAAGCTATAACTAGATAAGACAAGATAGCAACCTTAGTTAGTGTCCAGGAAGCCTTTCTTTACTGGGGCCCCCATTTCGTAGGCTCTGTGGTTGTTCTTATGTTGAAAAGTTACAAGGGGCTAGGGATTGGAAGAGGGTGATTGTAAATGTATTTACATAGTGGACTGCTTCATCTGAAGCATTTCTCTTTATGCACTTCAACAGCTTTTTTAAAAGTTGATTAATTAATTAATTAATTAATTAGACAGAGAGAGAGATCACAAGCAGGCAGAGGCAGGCAGAGAGAGAGGAGGAAGCAGGTTCCCTGTAGAGCAGAGAGCCAGATGCGGGCCTCAATCCCAGGACCCTGGGCTCAGGACCTGAGCTGAAGGCAGAGGCTTTAACCCACTGAGCCACCCAGATGCCCTCTTCAACTGCTTTTGATAGAGTCTGTGTTCAAAGGAATGAGGCTGATACAAATGCGAAGATCAAGAAAAGCTTTATTTTGTGCCAAGCATCAGAATTTCACTGGCTGGGCCAGGGTTGCCTCTAAGGAGAGAACAAGGAGGCCTAATTTCTCAGGCTAGCTTTTATAGGGCAACCCCCAAACCACAAGCTGACCAGGGTCAGGTAGCCACCTAGAGTTAATTTGCATTTCCATTGCTCAAGATCTGAGATGTTAAGGGCATTTGGGCGCTCCCACCTAGTCCTAAGTACTGGGAACTGGTCACCCACTCTTAATTTGCATCTCCATTGCTCCCAGGATGGGGGGTTAAGGGGGTCAACTGATTGGGCATCTCCCCCAATCTGGCTCGCCTTTGTTTTCCAGGAGCCATTTGCTCATATTTCCTGGAGCTGTTTTTCTGAGTAAATAAGATGGCAGCTTAGACATCTAAATAGGTCTTTACACTTTAACTTTAAATAAACAACTTTCTGGGTAAAAATTCATACTTGTAAATCCAAAACCTTAGAGGTATAAATATCAGGAATCCAGGGATGCCTGGGTGGCTCAGTTAGTTAAGCATCTGCCTTCGGCTCATGTCATGATCCCAGAGTCCCAGGACTGAGTCCCATAACCGGCTCCTTGCTCAGCAGGGAGCCTGCTTCTCCCTCTGCCTCTCCTCTTGCTTGTGCTCTCACTCTCTCTCTCAAATAAATAAAATATTTTAAAAAGTCATTTAAAAAAATCAGGAATCCAAAGGTATCTTAGATGTTTTAATATTAAGAATAATTTAGCAAGATTTCATCTTAAAATGAAAAAAAAACTGTATTGCTCAAACATTTCAAATCAATTACAAAGCTGTCATTCTCCCAGACCAAACCCACCCTCCTCTGACAGATGTATAAAACATCAAATATGCAAAGCCAGTTTCTTACCACACAAAAATATTAATACTAATGGGTCTCTTCTTGTTAGTATTTCTATGATTTATTCTAAGGTTACATGTTTACCCACTTAAAGAAAGCAATAAAGAAGAAAGCAAAGGGGCACCTGGAAGGCTTAGTCATTAAGCATCTGCCTTCGGCTCAGGTCATGATCCCAGGGTCCTGGGATGGAGTCCTGCATCAGGTTCCCTGCTCATGGGGAGGCTGCTTCTCCCTCTCCCTCTGCCTGTCACCACCCCCCCCCCCGTTGTGCTCTCTTTCTCTTTCTGTCAAACAAATAAAAATCTCAAAAAAAAGACAAGAAGACCTGATGGAACTGTGTTTTGCCATATTCATACAACTTTGTAACTCCTACAGATCTTTAAAATTAGATCCAACTGGATTTTAGATATTTCACATGGCTTCCCATGACCCAAGGTCAGAACTTAAAGCTTCCTTCTACTAATATTCCTTTGAGTCAAAAACTGTCTCCTGCTTTTTTTTAACAGTTTCTGTAATCTTCATACCAATAAGTGGGTTCGCATTAACATGATTAAGTAACAAGCTCCACGTAGTGCTCAACAGTGTTCCCGACTTAAATTCTTAATTCTGTAGTTGCACTTCCTTTTTAGACTGAGAATCTTGATTCCTAAAATAATTCACATAAGCACTATGTTTATTTATATTTAATACAAGAAAATGGTTTAAAATACAATATTAATATGATCAATAAATGAACAGGATAAAGTCCAATATTTTTAATAAAATTCTCTTTTTTCTTTTTTTTTCTTTTTTTTTTTTTTTTTTGAGAGAGAGAGTGCACACGAGCGGGTGGCTGGGAGCAGAGGGACTGGGAGAGAGAGAATCTTAAGCAGCCTCAACACTCAGCAAGAGGCCCCATATGGGACTCAATCTCAAAACCTTGAGATCATAACCTGAGGCAAAATCAAGAGTCCCACATTTAACCAACTGAGCCACCCAGAAGCGCCTTTTTTTAAAACTATGTCCCAAACAGTTGCTCCCATGACTTCCCATTGTGGTCAACCCATGACTGGAGCTACACGGTCCAATAGAGTGAGTGGCCACTAACCATATGCAATTATTGAGTCCTTGAAATTTGACTAGACTACACTGAGAACTGCTGCCAGTAAAAAACACACACCAGGTTTCAAAGACGGCCAAAGGCAGAGGCTTTAACCCAACGAGCCACCCAGGCGCCCTAAAGGAGAACTTCAAAGAATACCCTAGAGCAGAGGGAGGGTAACCCAAGGAACCAACTTGGAAGGGGAGGGAGCCCCTCCCTAAGGCTGGGACACAGACCTCATTGGAGAGAGTGTGACTGGGGCCACTGGGCCCCCTATGCAGAGAAGTCCACTGGATTGTCAGGGCCAGAGCCTGGTACACAGTCAGCAGCAGAGGCCGATGGGCAGGAAACTGTGGGCCATGACTGGCAAGCAGGACGCCCCCTCAGCTGGCGTACTAGTAGGCAGAAGCTAGAGGGCAAGAGACCGCCA
Organism: Spilogale gracilis; assembly: GCA_004023965.1. Taxonomy (NCBI): domain Eukaryota; kingdom Metazoa; phylum Chordata; class Mammalia; order Carnivora; family Mephitidae; genus Spilogale; species Spilogale gracilis. The sequence continues at coordinate 84,573 of PITA01005713.1, read as the reverse complement.
GCTTATATCATGAAACTTGCTCCCCAGCACTCCCTGCTAATAAAGCTCAACATTGAGCCTCCTGGAGAGGAAATGCCCTAGTATCCAAAGCAAGGCGATGAAGGATGGATCTGGAATGAAGAGGTATTAAGTAAATAACTGGCACACCTCCTCTAAAGGTAGGAGGGCTTGATCTTTTGCTATGCCTTTGTACTGGTACATAGAAGGCTTTGCAGAAAAGAATTTTACCAATATCTTTAATGAGGTGTTGCAACTTCTGGCTGGCAATTAGGGATTAAGGCTTTTACTTTTTAAGCTCCCTTTCTCAGATAGAGCTCTGAACTCAATCTGGCCATGATGAGAATATATTTTATTTTTCCTTAAACATTTCAGGAAATTATGGTCCCAGGATCAGTCTTGAAAGTTTTAGGTCATCTCATCTATACCAATCCTTAATTATATATGAGGAACCAAAGTGTTTAAAATTAACTGATATGGGGGAAGTTGGAGTTCCCTTCCTGACCCAGACAAGAGCATCTGTAGAACAACTGTCTAGCCTAAGGAGAAATAGGCACACTTGATTTGAGCAGTCTGAGAGCTGAAGGGTACAACAAAGGTCAGAGAGTCAAACAGATACACAGCTAGTTTAGCTTATGATGCTTGCATCTCTGGAGAAAAAACAAAAAACAAAAAACAGCCCAGAGATGGAACTTAGATGCAGCATCCCCAGAAACAGAAGGCTCAGAGAGGCCCAGAGGAGGACAGGACAGTAAGACATTAAGGGGTCTCACTAGGGGTCACTTGTTTCATCCTGCATTACACTCTGCTCCTGTTGGAGTCTGTGGCTCCATACCTTGCTGACTGTGCCAGATTGTTGGGGGAGGGGGATACAGAAAAGATTTAAAAGCAAGATTTTTGTAGGGACTGACAGGGAGCAGAAGGCAGGCTGAAGACACAAAGCATAAGATGACACCTTGCAGCCTGCCTCTCCCCCCCCCCCCCCCCCCCCGCCCCATCCACACTCCTGGGTGAGACAAGTGTGACATTCTTCCAGGAAGCTCCAAGTATCTTAATGTTAATACCTTGTTAGAGAGGAAAAACAATCTTAACTTGGCAAAGGCAAGGCCTCTGGTATCTTTTAGGTCCTCTTTGGCATATGAAAGTTTCCTTACCTCCCCCATAGTATAGAATCAGCCACCCCTCACAACCCCACCCACAGGTCCTGTCCATTTTGCACCAAAAATGTCTTAAGAATTCTTTCTTGGTCTTCAGCTCCAGACTCCACCCCACCGAACCTCACCTGTGTTCCAAAACCACATCAGGGACCACACTGCAAAAGGAAGGAGGAGTGCTGGTCTCACTCGTCAGCCAGAGTAAGACCAGCACCTCTAATTCTTTGCTTATGGAACTTACACGCTTCCTCTGACACTGGATTCAACCTAAGGCCCCTCCAGGGTTGCTCTGTGGTCACTGGAGGAAGAAATCCTTTGGGACATTCAGGCAGGAAGGATGATATTTCTCAGGGGAGAGAGATAGGACCTTGTTGTAAGATACCAAACTTGAAAAAAGTTTAATGTAGAGAAGGGGTGGTTGCCAGAGGGGAGGGCAGGTGGGAGGATGGCTGAAACAGGTGAAGGGGATTAAAGTACACTTATCACGATGAGCAGTTAGTATAGAATTGTTGAATCACGATATGGTATAACAAAAACTAATAAACACTGTATATTACTTATACTTGAATACAAAAAATAATTATTTTTAAAAGCTATTTAAAAAGGGGAGTACTGAAAACAAAACTTTGAAAAGAGATCCCAATATTTGTTCAGAAAAATATTAGAGGGCGCCTGGGTAGCTCAGTTGGTTAAGCAACTGCCTTCGGCTCAGGTCATGATCCCAGAGACGGGGGATCAAGTCCCACATCAGAAGCCTGCTTCTCCCTCTCTCACTCCCCCTGCTGTGTTCCCTCTCTAGCTGTGTTTCTATCTGTCAAATAAATAAATAAAATCTTTAAAAAGAAAATAGAGATTGATGAAAGCATCACAATGTTTGTTAGTTCAGAGTTTACATTTTATCTATTTTTCATTTATTTGTTTTTATCCCCAGAGTTTACATTTTAGAAAATGCGGCTTGAAACCAACTTTTCTCTTGAGAATAGGGCCATAGAAGATAAGCCTCTGCTCCCAACTCCTCCTTTTCCATGGGGCACTGAGTTGAGGGATAAACCCCTTCATGTTTCTGCCATGTCCTGTGTCCTTTCTGCCTCTCAGTTGGCACAATGGGGAAAAGACGCAAAGAAGAAAGTGACATGGTGGCGGACAGAGTTCAAGGGGCTGGTAGTCAGGAAGCCCTCTACTCTCAACTCCGAAATCCATGTGCTATGGGAATTAGAGCAATCCTTTATCCTCTCTAGACCTCAGCACCCCTATCTATAAAGTCAGAGCTGTTCCAGCTCCAGGGCCATATCAGAGAAGTCAAAGAGGGGCGCCTGGGTGGCTCAGTCATTAAGCATCTGCCTTTGGCTCATGTCCTGATCCTGGAGTCCCGGGATAGAGCCCTGCATTGGGCTCTCTACTTGGTGGGAAACCTACTTCTCCCTCTCTCACTCCCCCTGCTGTGTTCCCTCTCCAGCTGTGCTTTTGTCAAATAAATAAATAAATAAAAGCTTTAAAAAAAGAAAGAAAGAAAAGTCAAACTGCTGACAGGGTCAGGATTTGGGGAAAAGGTAAAGAACATGAGCAGCAGAAGCAAAAGCCTTTGGCCTGGTCTCTGGTATTAGCACTGGGGAGGGTGACTCACTCTGGCCCGCCCAGAACTGCCCATCATTCCTGGCCTCCCACACCCATTTTCTCCCCTGACCTCCTTGGGAAGAGAATTTCTGATAAGTCATAGATGGATTGCTTTAGTCATCAATTCAATAGGAGCTATTGCCCGGAGCACTTGTAGTCATGTGGGTGATTTCTTTGCATCTAGTGAGCTAATCTATTTGAAAGCTGTAAAGAGTCTTGACACACCTAGGTGGACACTGAGATAGCAGTTTCCCTGTGTGTTGCCCCTACCAAAGCCCAGGTCCGCAGCTTTCTGGGTACTTTGCATTGGTCAAGTAGTGTATCTCATACATTCCAACCTCTATGGTCCTCTCACTTACCTCATCTCTTCTCTTCTACCCTGTCCACATCTGTTACCCATCAGAAGATCTGCTCTGTCCCTTCTCTAACTCTCCAACATCAGATGGTTCAGTGGTGGTCAATCAATGTGACCATGACTGTGATAAAGATACCCTTCTTTTTGTCCATTATTATATACAACTGTAGGCCAGCCCTCGTATTATCCTACCACTTTATTTAACTTGCTTGGCCAAAATTGCAGAGGATTGCAATTACACTGCATTCCTGACAAGAAACCTCCAGGAATATCTGCTTAGCCCCAGAAATTATCAGTCTTCATCCTGAATTAGGTAGAATAAAATGTCTAAGTGGCATGTGGAATGAATTCACCTCTCCAAAGCTCATACCCTCAGAGCCTCCCAGAACATTTCCATACACTTGGGTTCTAGGAGGATAACAGGCCTCAAAATAATTCATTTTGTTCCCCCAGAGAAGGGATCCTCTTGGGATGAACTTGACCCGACTTTCCTCAGCTAAGTCAGCACGTAAGTATCCTTTGACCTGTCCACTGAGATTCAAGCTTTTGACTAGAGTTCTTTCCTTTCCTCGTTTACCTTACATGCATTCTTTCAAACTTGCAGTTTCTTTTATGGCAAAGATTGAAAAATGTGTACATTTAGCTAAAAAGCAATCTGATTTTCTCTTACTGCCCAAACCTGGCAAACAACCATGATGAAGTCCTGAGTGGGGTCTCTCCATGTGAGTGAGACTATCTAAGTGGAGGTGTGTCTAAGCTAGATGACGAGCTACCAGAGGATTCTATACTTCCTGATGGCTGGAAATCAGCAGTCCTGATGGTTATTCCAACCTCAAAACTCTGAGATTCTGACCCATGCATGGAGAGAGACAAAGAGGACAAGCCCAAACTCTTACAGCCCTTGTCTTTGCACTTGGTCAGATCCTATGTTAAAGGTTTCTCGTACAAATGCAGTCTTCTTAATGAAGCTTCAGGTTATCCAGAAGCAGAGCACACTGCATTTCTTCTGCTCTAATCTCTACAGTATATAGCCTAGAGCTCAGCATTTAACGGGGGTCCAATAGCCACCATATTGTTTTGTCCTTTCAATGGCACGTTTTAAAGTTACTATTAGAAGTAAGATTTCAGGTATATGGAGATACAATTAAGATGTGGTAACATATACACACACACCCCAAACATCAGAGTTTAGCAAGATGGGCTTGTAATAACAGAATTTATAACCCTGTTATGGGTGTTGGCCTACTCATACACAACAGTTATGGGTGACAGAAGTTCAAACAAGGAAACTGTACATTTTTAGCTGGTGAGATGTATTTAGAAAGACTTGACAGATGAGATCCTTTGGACCTAGGACTCAGCGGATGGTTAGTGTTTTAACAGATGAAAAGTGAATAACTAAAAACTCAGGTAAGTAGAACACTCCACTCAGTGACTACAGAATACACATTCTTCTCAAGTGCATACGGAGCATTCTCCAGGACAGACCATGTTAGGCCATAAAACAAGCCTCAAGAAATTTAAAAGAAACCAGATATAGTCCCATCGAGAAACAACTATTAGCTTTCTATCTTACACCACAACACAGCGGGGACTGACCGTTGACCTGCCAGTGGTAATATGAACCTCTGCCAATAGGAGGACGGATTAAGGGCATGTTCAACAAACATAAGAGTGCCTGCACCCAGGTAAGCACCTTCCAGAAAAGGCACACTTACCTACGGCACAGGAGCACTTACGGTACCACCTGCTATCTCATGAACTGTACTTATTATAGGGGCCAGTCGCTTATGTCAACTCAGCCCAGCTTCCAGAAATTGGTGACATTATGCCTCTCCTCCCCCAAGCAAAGGAAGGGGTAGGCTCACCTGCAGAGGACACACAGTATACTGATGGCAGATGCCAGCCTCTCAGGCATTCCTCTGCCATCCAACTAGAGTCTAATGTACTTTGGTTTGAAGCAGGAACTAAACAAAGCAGTCAGTGGGCAGAGTTGAGAGTGTTATGGATTGTGTTGACACATGAACCCATGTCCACCGATTTGCGATTTGGCTACTGACAGCTGGGCAGTGTGGAAAGGGTTAACAATATGAATGCTGCAATGGCACAAAGGAAGCTGGGCTATATTAAACAAAGCCCTGTGGGAAGCAGACCTCAGAAAAGATATTTTGGGTGTATGCACTAAACCTGATGCAGCTGCACGTATCCACTCACTCCCCACCCACACTACCCGGCAATCATTAAGCTGATACACAAGCCTGGGCAATAGCCCTTCTGCTGGAGGGAAACTTGAGTCTATCTTTTGCAGTAGGATGGGTCCACTGTAAATCAAAGCATTGAGGTCCCCAAACTACTTGGGAAATAGTAAAGAGATTACATTTGCCTTTTAAAAATTGCAACTTATGAGCTGTTCACAAAGAGCCCCAGTGCCACCTCAAGGAAGGGTTGTTGTGCCAATACCCCAGGGCATACTGGGCAGATTAGATGCCCTGTGTCTCACTGGCAAATAGATTACATAGGCCTTTTGCTGGTATGGGAAGAGCACAAATCACCAGTATCAACCTGGAGGATACTTTACACATAAAAAGAAACTCAACATTATTAGCCATCAGGAAATGCAAATTAAAACTACAGTGAGATACCACTTCACACTCACTGGGATAGTTATAATCAAAAGATGGACGATAATGTGTGTGTGGTGTAGATGTGGGGAAACTAGAACCTGCATGCATTGCTTTTGGGGATGTAAAATGATGGGAATATAAAAAGCTTCTTTAGATAATAATCTGGTAGTTCCTTAAAAAGTTAGACAAAAAGTTACCATATGATCTGCCTAGGCATATACCCTCCAAAATTCAAATCATATGTCCCAAGGAAAAAACATGTACATGAGTGTTCCCAATAACCTTCTTCATAATAGCCAGAAAGAAGAAACAACCCAAATGTTCATCAATTGATGAATGGTTAAACAAAAATGTGGAATATCCATGCAGTGGAATATTATTTAGTCATTAAAAAGTAATGAAACACCTATTCATGCTACAACATGTATGAACCTTGAAAACGCTGTGCTAAGTGAAAGAAACCAGACACAAAAGTCCACATGTCCTATGATTCCATTTTTATGAAATGTCCAGAACAGGAAAATCTGTAGAGAAAGAAGACAGACTGGTGCTTATTGGAGGGATCTGGGGTAGAGAGGGTAACAGGGAGTGATAAAGAATGTCACCCATATTTGGCAGGATAGAATATTATCCTAGAATCCGATAGCAGTGATGTGGTGCTGGTTATACAACTCCGTGAATATGTTAAGAACCACTAAACTGTAAACTTTAAAGGAGTGAATTTTACAGTATGTGGATTATACCTCAGTGCTTTTTTTATTTTTTTATTTTTTATTTTTTTTTAATATTTTATTTATTTATTTGACAGAAACACTGCTAGAGAGGGAACACAAGCACGGGGAGTGAGACAGGGAGAAACAGGCTTCCCGCCGAGCGGGCAGCCCGATGTGGGACTCGATCCCGGGTCTCCAGGATCATGACCTGAGCCAAAGGCAGTTGCTCAACCTACTGAACCACCCAGGCGCCCCACAGTGCTTTTTTTTAAAAGATTTTATTTATTTAGTTGACACAGAGAGAGATCACAAGTAGGCAGAGAGGCAGGCAGAGAGAGAGGAGGAAACAGGCTCCCCGCTGACCAGAGAGCCCGATGCGACCTCGATCCCAGGACCCTGAGATCATGACCTGAGCCGAAAGCAGAAGCATCAACCCACTGAGCCACCCAGGCGCCCTCAATGCTTTTGAACTCAAATAAGTCACAGACTCAGAATAAGTGTGATATACCTAATATAGAACAAAAAGCAACTAATCACCCTTATTAGATTGTCCACTGTGATAACAAAGGAGAAAAGCAAAACACAAAATTCAAGATATTTCACTAATCCATTCCAAAAAAGTTAAAGGAGCTCTTGCTGTCCTATGCAACCATGCTAATTGCTTCAGAGTGTACAAAGTCGAACAGTCTTCAGCTCCTCTCTAAGGGTCTTAGAAGCTAATTGAGAAGCTTAGAAGAGGACACAGTGGACTAACAGCCCAAGAGAGGTTGGTTGTGCTCGTCTACCCCAGCATGGCTTGTCAGAGCAAGGCACTAGCTTCCAGTCCTGGGAGCTGTAGACAGGCCTCCTTGGAAAGGGAATGACTGCTGAGATGAAGGCTAACAGGCTACCCAGGAGAGAGACACTTGAATAAATTACAGAATGAAATCATACCTTGATCTCCTTGCACCTTTCTGTCTGGGGTCTCTGACTGAAAGGGAAGGATTGGGCCAGATTACTCTGATCCCTGACCTAATCTTAGTACAAGTTCTTTGAGGCAAGGGAACAGGGACAGGGTATGTTAAGGAGCTGGAAAACATGAATCATCATGCAATAGGTTTATCAGAGATTAAGAAAATGAGGGGGAAGGGGATAACTTTTGAAAAGTACAACCTGGGTGGAAAGAGATGGTTCCACTTTAGCAAAGTGATGGAGAGTAGAGACATAGCCTAGCCCATGTGAGGCCTGATGGAATAATGGGGTCTAGCTTGGTACTGAGTGATAGGCGAGGACAGTATCACACACAAACAGCAGACTGAGCATGATGGGTTACTCATATCACAGGTACAGCAGTGTGGAGGAGACACGGCCTAGACCACAGGGATGGGAAGAGACCAAAGTTTGGGACACGGTGGATACAGCAGGAAGATTCTAGCCTTCATGATGCGTGCAGATTGGAGCAAAAACTGGTCTGTTAATCACCATTTTTATCAATGACTGTGCTTCTCTGACTCTTCCCATCTATGAGTTTGTGGGCCCTAGGAAACTGTCGTTACCCAGTACACAAAGCAAAATGCTAGAAATGCCCCAAGGCAATACGAAGTACCTGGGAAAGGAGTGTGTTTCAAAAGAGGAAGAGTGGAGATTGGGAAAGATTTTACTCATAAAGGTAGTAGCATATGAACTTGAAAGGACATGAAAGATTTAAAAAACTGCTTCCTGATCACATTAATATTTAGTTTCAGAAGTACAGGAAAACATGAAGAAAAAAATGAAAATCACAAATTATTCTACTACTCAGAATAAAAAAATTAACATTTGAGGGGTTTATCTTTCCTCATTTCGTTGATCTGTATGTCTATAAACACCTACATCTAACTATATAGGCATATAGATATGAAAGCACATTGTTTTTGTGAACATCTATACACACACACACATACACACACATATATTTTTTAAAACTACAATTTTCCCAAGCGTTTTTTTTCTTTTTAAGATTTTATTTATTTGGGGCACCTGGGGAGCTCAGTTGGTTAAGCGACTGCCTTCGGCTTAGGTCATGATCCTGGAGACCCGGGATCAAGCCCCACATCAGGCTCCCTGCTCGGCAGGAAGCCTGCTTCTCCCTCTCTCACTCCCCCTGCTTGTGCTCCCTCTCTGGCTGTATTTTTCTCTGTCAAATAAATAAATAAAATCTTTAAAAAAATGTTATTATTTGACACAGAGAGAGTTCACAGGCAGGCAGAGAGGCAGGTAGAGAGAGAGGAGGAAGCAGGCTCCCCGCTGAGCAGAGAGCCCGATGCGGGCCTTGGGGTCGATTCGAGGACCCCAAGATCATGACCTGAGCGGAAGGCAGAGGCTTTAACCCACTGAGCCACCCAGGTGCCCTATATTTTAAAGATTTTATTTATTTGAGAGACAGAGTATACAGAGGGAGAAGATGACTTCCTGCTGAGCAGAGAGCCCAGCGTGGGGCCCAATCCCAGGACCCCGAGATCATAACCCGAGGTGAAAGCAGATAACCAACTGAGCCACCCAGGTGCCCACACACATATATTTTTATATTTCAAAAAACATTTGTGATTGATAAGGATTCTGAAAGGGAAATAGAAGGTGAGACAGACAATAAGAACAGCCAAGGGAAAAGAGCACTGGAAGGCAAGGGAACATTCCATAAAGCATTAACTAAACAGGACTGGGTTCAAATCCCACCTCTGCCTCTATGGAAACTCTAGCAAATTACTTCATTGTGCTGATCCTCAGGTTCCTCACGTGTAAAATGGGTATACCAATATTTATGTGATAGAGCCACTTACTTTCATGATCAGAGACATGAATGTGTCGAGTGCATAGCGGTGTGCCTAGAGAATGGTAGGCATGGAGCCCGTGTCAGGATAGAGCAGGCTGTCTGGGCTGCTGCATGTGGCTCTGCTTGCCTCCAGTGTGAAATACTTGCAGGTGATGGGGAGGTCAGAAACAATTCGCTCACTGTAGCCCGTGGATCACAAGGATCCCAGACGTCACTAACTGTAAGAACAAATTAGCCAGAAGTAATAAATCTTTTAAAACTACTTACCAGCCCATTCAATTTCTAGATAATCACTGCATAGTACACACACCACCATCAGCTGTCTCACTGCAAGGGATTTCAGCCATATTACACCAGGCAACAGGCCACGGTTACTAGTTCACGTTTTTAATGGTTATTCTAATATTCGTCATGCTTGAAAAATTCCTCTGGCCCTCATAAACCAAAATGGCAGGATTATGACAGCTAGTACTTGACTGCTGATTCACTGAGTGAACTTGGGTCAGACAGATAATCTTTCTTTTCCTGTGTCTCCTGAAACAAAGTAGGTGGGCTCCTGTCCCTAAACAAAAGCATCGGCATAGGGAGAGTAACTCAGGGCCACCAATTTGGGTGAAGTGTCTGTTTGCATATTCGTTCTTCTGCAAAGCTATAAAAGTAATTGTCCATCTATCTCTGGTGAAGGAGACAATTATCCAATCCTCACTGTGATTTGGATCATTTTAGGTATCAGCTACATTTATGAGCCCTCAATTCATTAAGCCATCAAGGCAAACAGATGGTGCCTTGTAATCAAGGTGAGGCGAAATGACTTGGAGAGCCTGGAGATCAGTCAACAAAAGCCTATTTGCAGTGCCATTGAGGATGGCAATGGCTCCCAGAAGAGGCACCTCATTTTCAGAGAATTAGTAGACTGTAAAAATAGCCCTAAATCATTGTTGAGAGAGACCTAGTGAGGGGAAGCGGAGAGGCAATCAGTATCCAAGGTAGTAGAGGAGAAGTTGGGGAGGGGGGCTGTGACAGGATGACTGTGTCAAGGGTGGGTGACCAAGACAAACAAGAAGCCAGGGGAGCCCATAGGCCCCACCTGGCTACTGCAGCCCCAGTAGCTGAGATATAGCCTGTGTCACTCAACTCAGGTACTCAGCTCTGCAAAGAGGCTGCAAAGAGCCAGTCATTCAGCCAGTACTTACTGGAGGCTTCTCATGTACAGAACACCACTAGGCTCACGCTGTGGGTGATACAAAGATCCCTGTAACAGAGGGTCTGCTGCCAGGATGCTGGCAACCCAGTGCTCACACATAACCACAGTACTTAGCATCGTATCAAGTGCCAGGAAGCAGCTAGGGAGGGAGCCTAGGGAGAAAAGCACGTTTATCCTTTCTGATGTAAAGAGTTATTTGCTTGTGATAAACAGAAAGCTTTTGCTTCCAGTAATCAATTGTGTTTTCGTATAACCTAGTTCCGTATCTGTGCAAATACAGGTATAAAAATCAGGCAATCTTTCTAGTTATATAGATTATTTAAGATTGTAAGTTTTCTAATCTAAAAAATCAGGATATAAAACATAAAATTGAATATTCTTTATTAAAGGGCATATTTATTTATTTGACAGATAGAAACACAGCTAGAGAGGGAACACAAGCAAGAGGAGTGGGAGAGGGAGAAGCAGGCCTCGGAGCAGGAAGCCCTATGCGGGGGTCTATCCCAGGACTCCAGGATCACGACCTGAGCCAAAGGCAGTCGCTTAACCAACTGAGCCACCCAGGCGCCCATACAGGGCATATTTAATAACAAAATATATGGAATATAAAATTATATAAATTTTTAAGGAATGATTGTGTTGTTAATCCCAAATCTGAGTGTCTTCAAAACAAAGCCAACAGGGAGGAGAGCTTCAGCTTAGTTAGGGGAGATCTGTGCCTACTCACCCCCACCTGCCCATCTCCCCTGCTCCCTCCCTCAAAGAACAAAAAAGGAATTTGAGGAGCTGCAATGAATATAAGATCCTTTTCTTTAAAAAGGTTTTTTTTAATTAAGATTTTTTTAAAAATTTTTTATTTGAGAGAGAGATCACAAGTAGGCAGAGAGGCAGGCAGAAAGAGAGGAAGAAGCAGGCTCCTCACCAAGCAGAGAGCCCAATGCGACCTCGATCCCAGGACCCTGAGATCATGACCTAAGCCGAAGGCAGAGGCTGAATCCACTAAGCCACCCAGGCGCCCTAAGATCGATTTTTTTGTGACAACCTCACAGCTTTTTTTGAAAATATTGTCAGCGAAAACAGTCTTGTGTTCCACCTAAGATGTTGTAAATGCATTTCTTTATTTGATCTAAGAGCTTTCCTGTATAAATAATCCTCTCAAAATCATAACATACAGGAGTCAGGCAAATCTGGGCCAGTTTGGTCAGAGCACGTTACTCTGACAGTAAAGACAGAGTCTTATCTCACCTTAAGTCTTCCCACAGAGCTTCACAGGGGTGGCCCCCTCGTCATTCAGTGCTCCATTCAAATGTCACTGGCTGGATGTGGAGAAAGGAGGAAGTTGTGTCAAAGATTCCTCCAGGTTTCATATTTGGTTAATGTGATGGATAGCTGTTCCACCAAGTCAGGGAATTTGGAGAAAGTACTTATCAGGAGGGGAATGTCCAAAGCAGGGGGAAGGACAAGAGAGTCCTGATTAATTCAATTCATGTATGGACATGTTGTGGACTGAGGTAGAGATGTCCAACACATAATTGAGTAGAGTTCTAGAACTCAGGCAGAGAGAGGACAAGAGAGCATCAGTATACAGATAATAAAAAACCATGAGGGTACAGGAGATCATCCCAAGAGGAGAAAAGAGAGTAAGAAGGAAACTGTAAGAGTAGAATCCTGGAAAACACCAACATTTAAGGGACAGAGGAAGTGAACTCTGTGACAGGAACGAAGAAAGAATGGCCAGGTTGCAAGAACCAAAAGAAGGGTGTCAAGAGAAGATTCATGGTGTCAAGCATGGCAGAGGAGTCAAGTCATATAGGCACTAAGAAACTGAATTATATCCACTGAATGATGTCCTTCACCATTGTAGTCTTAGTGTGACAGGAATAGAAGCCAGTGGCTTAAGCGAAGAGTGAGTGGAACGGTATGTGTGTATATTTTTTTCTCCTAAGCTAGGGTGAGAGAAAACAGAGCAGTAACTACAGTGAGGATTAAGAAGCTAGGAAGCGGTTTCTTATAAGTAGAAGAATCTTGGGTATGAGAAGCCTGTAACAAGAGAGAACAAGCAAAATTACAGATGAGAGGGCAAACAGTTGACAGCTGAGGTGGAAAGGAATGAAGGAATCCAGTACGAGGGTTATTGGTGTTTAATGGGAGAAAGGCACTCAAGACCAGGAGAAATGGCCAAGGTGGATGCAGGTAAGCCCAGAGGTGGGGGCAAAGGGAAAGGTGAGTGAAGCTCTCAGTGCTCTCAGTGGAAAGGGTCAGTGGGGATATCAGAAGAATGGAAGGTAAGACTGAGCAAAGATAAATAAAAGGCTGACTTAGTAGCATGGTTCAGGAAACTTAGAGGTCTAGAGAAGAAAAGTAATGTGTTTAAAGTTGCACTGCTGGTTACCACTTAGGAATATGGCAGCAAGAGGAAGGGGGCTGGTTTAGAGAAGGGAACTAACATGTATTGAGCGTCTATTATATCCCAAGCACTGTTCTTGGTATCTTATATAAGATTATTTAGATGAGACAGTGTAACCCTAGGAGGTACCTATTAATATCCCCATTTTGTTGATGAAAAGTTGAGGTTCCAAAAGGCTAAGTAACTTGTTTAAGGTCACAATGCTAATAAGCATTCAAGTCAGCATACAAATCCATGTCTTTTTTTTTTTCTTAAGATTTTATTTATTTATTTGACAGAGAGAAACAGAGCTAGAGAGGGAACACAAGCAGAGGGACTGAGAGAGGGAGAAGCAGGCTTCCTGCCAAGCAGGAATCCCGATGTGGGACTCAATCCTGGGTCTCCAGGATCATGACCTGAGCCGAAAGCAGTCGCCCAACCAACTGAGCCACGCGGGCGCTTGAAATCCATGTCTTTTGACTACCTGCCCATAGCAATCCTGGGGAGACAGTCTAGTCCCCTTTCCACTCCACTACATTTTTTCCCCCTTGGTACCTGTTAAGAAGAATGTTGCTGCCTCGAACAATAATAACAAATAATACTAAATGCATTAGTGGAAAAATCAATTCAAGACTAAAACATTTAAAGTATACTAGGGTTGTTCACTATAGAAAATATCACTATGTAAACACACAAACCTACTGCCATTACTAATAGGAAAAATACTTTACATGGTTGGAAGAAACCAATGATATAAAAGTAGGTGACTGTGTCAACTGAAGAGATGAAAGGTGCTTGATGGTTCTTTGCTTCTGCTCTCCTAAAGTCTGGTTGTGAGCATCCTATATTTATGATTTTTACGTAAATCCTCTGCAACCAAAAGACTTAAACATGGAAACCACACAAACACATACACAGAAGTGAAACTCCAGTTGTGTTGACAGCTTAGCTAAGCTGAACTGACAGGATTTCATGCACACAAAAACGAAACCAGAAATGCCATAATACTTCACATATATAGCACTTACTATACATACCGGGCAATGTTGCAGTTTTACACATTATTTGAGCCTCCCCAGAGTCCTATTACATAGGTCCATTTATTGTATAAATGAAAAAACTGAGGCACAGAATGATTAAGTAACTTGCTCAATATCACACAACTTATAAGCAGCAAAGCAAGCTCGAGTCTGTGATCTTAAACACTATCAGACTGCCTCTCATAAAATGTAAAAAAGGTGGTTGTGACTGTCCTTCCTCTGGAGAGTTTTGAGATTGCATTTTAGAACTATTCTTCCTAAAAGGAAGAGTGATGGACTAGGTACCTTAGACTTAATGTTCTGAAATATATTAAGCTGCAAAAAAAGAGAAACTGTCACACTGAGCAAACCGTGGTGGTCTGATAGGATCAGCAGCTTCGGGGGGTGGGGGGGTGGATAGCATTTCTTACAAAACACTTGAAAGACTTGCATAAGCAGTCAAGGGAGGAACCCAATTACGTTTTGCCACAGGAGATTCTTTTGTTTGCTTAAAAACTCTTACCTTGTGGGCAATTTTAAATAAAACTTTAGGGGCACCTGGGTGGGTAAGTTGCTTATATGTCTGCTTTCTGCTGTGGTCATGATTCAGGGTCTTCAGGCTCCTGGCTCAGCAGAAAGTCTCCTTCTCCTTCTGCTGCTTTCCCTGCTTGTGCACACTCTCTCTGTCAACATAAATAAATAGAATTTGAAAAATAAATAAATAAAACTTTAAAACATGCTATTAATGTGCCTGGGAAGTTCTGTTTAAAACAAATAGCTTAAGTACTATTCCATGACTCTGCAAAGTGTAAAAGGTACAAACCTGTAGGGCAGTCCTCTAACAGGGAACTTTTTTTTTTAAAGATTTTCTTTATTTATGTGACAGAGAGAGAGGTCACAAGTAGACAGAGAGGCAGGCAGAAAGAGAGGGGGAAGCCGGCTCCCTGCTGAGCAGAGCCGTGCGGGCCTTGATCCCAGGACCCTGAGATCATGACCTGAGCCAAAAGCAGAGGCTTTAACCCACTGAGCCAACCAGGCGCCCTAACATGTAATTTTATGATGGTTTGGACCTTGACAGTTCTCCCTGGGAACTGCTTTGTAAGGACAGTCCTTGTCAAAGCAGCAGTCCCTGTCCAGGTTAGAGGGATGACTCCCCTGCAGGTAGCAGCCTTCCAGATCCTTAAGACAAAGGATGTGGCCTCAGTACAAATAATATAATGAGCTAAATACTGAATAGTTTTTAATTTTCTGGCTGCGTAGCACTGATATTCCCTTTCTAATCCATTCTACTTCACTACAAACTACTTCAAATGCATTCTTGTCAATATCCTGCTCTAAAACATTCATGGGTCACCTAATAGAATACTGCAGAAGTTAATCAGCGTTTAAAGTCCTCTCCCATGTAGCTTAAACCTGTTTCCCATTATTCTGACTCGACTTTGGTCACAATTTCTTTCTTTCTTTTCTTTTTCCTTTTCCCCACTCATTGTGTATGCTGGAGCTACAATCCCATAGTCTACTGCTATTCCTCTGCCCACTGTTTCCTCTTTCTGGAATGGTCTCCCAACTTATTAACATGCTAATCATCACTCTTCAAAGTTCACTCACTCAAGTCCCAGGCCCAAGAAGCCTTCTCTGAAACTGCACAGTCACAAAGATATCTACCTGAAGCTGCATTCAAAGCACTTATAATAAACCGTCTTTGATGTTGTCCTATACCTGTTCCTTCTACCTAGAAAGATTATAAATCATCTCAGAGAAGGGACTAAATCTTTAACTTCTGAATCCAGCACAGCACTCACACAATATACATGTCCAGTGATTGCTGAAAGGGACTTTGAGCTGTGGTTTTAAAAATATCTGCAGATATTACCAAGTTGCTCAAAAGGTTTAACATTTGGCTTAGACAAAATTCCACAAAGATTGCAAAGTAGTTTTAAGGATATAAAAAACAAGGTAATGTAGCTTTAAGCTGGGCTTCAGCCTAAATAGACATCTGAGTTTAGAAGTTTGGTTCTCTTATAGTAGATACCATGTGTATCTACTATAGATAGTAGACTGCTACTTGGAACATGAGAAGTTACAAAGACTCTCTAAAGATGGGGAAATTAGCAAAATCGGCCCATGCTGCTTCTATAAACTACAAGTGGGTTAGTTTAATACATGAGAACTCAAATAATTTTTAATATATTCTGCATCGATTATACTTCTAAATGACAGAGTATGGAGAATGAAATAATACATGAAATACATTTGTTACCAATTATGTCTACATTATGAAAGATGTAATGATTTGTCAGTTGTCACTGTCCTTTTCTTGAAACACAATATGGAATAAAGTGCAGAGAATAATTTCTATTAAAAAATCTTCTGCATTATCTAATTGTTTCAGGTATTTATCATTATCATTTACCTAGATTGTGGTTTCTAAACATCGATCAGAAAAAAAAAATCTTAAAAAAAATAAACATCGGTCAGAGAGAGATAATTTCTCATAGAAATAGGGCAGAGTTTGCCTCTTTCCATACAATTCACAGCACAGGGATTTTTTAAACCAATAGCACTTTTAAAGCACTTTTCATGCCAGGCACTATGCTAACACTCTACGTGTTATCTCTTCATTAACCAGCACCACTGTTATCTCCATTTTACAAATGAAGAAGGTGAAGTTTTGAGAAGTGAAGCCCTGGGTCATGACTACTAGGTGGCCAGCCTGGGGCTGACACTCAAGTTCCCTGATCCCAAACCTCACTCTCTGGAAATGAGCAAATTACCTAACTTTATTTTGATCTATACAAATCTCCTTCAGGAATGAATACACTCACTGAGGCTGTCAGCCTTTGTATTTCCAGAATCACAGGACTTAATAACGACTTGCCTTCATATTCGAGTCTCTCAGGCTCTTTTGTCGTTTGAATTATCCTAGGAAGTCCTTGATTATCCCTACTTATTTTTGCAGCTCTCCCACTGGGCTCCTGCTGAGTCCAGACAGATGGGCATGAACCAGAACCTTCGATAGCTGAATACATACCATAGAATCAAGGTATGGAGTTTTAAATTCATCATCCATAGCATAAATGTTTCCTACATGTGTCTGAATCATGAGACAAGATTTTCAAAATCAGGAGCCCATGGCACTTAGTTCCTACCTGTGTGATAGACCTTTGACAGTATGCCTCAATTCGCGCTTCTACACGCGATCCTAATTTAGTCGCACAGTCTGCGGCACAGTCGTTGATGCTTTGCATCAATTCGCCATACTGACTGATGGTCATTTGAACAAGCCAGAGGCTCTGTCTCCGGAAGTTCACAGTCACCAAGGGCCGCTGACATTTCTTTCCTCAGAGAAACCTCCCCCGTTCAGGATGAGGTCTCCTCTAGCGACCCCATGCTTGAGACTAATGGCTGCCCCTCACCACAACGTGAACCCCAAGAAAGGCTCCGCGAGAGGCCCGACAGCGCAAGTCCGTGGCAGCACATAACCACCAGGGGAACAGAGGCTCCATCACCCGCCGCCCCGCCGCCGCCAGCGCCCCTGAAAGCGGGAACGTCCTCCCCCGAGCCTCCCAAGGACTGGCAGCTTCCGAAACCCCTCAAGCCCCGCCCCTCCCCGCCCGCGCACGGAACAGAGTGTTCGCGATGTTCGCCGCCGCAACACGAGGGGAAAAACCAAGAGACAGCCGAAGTTCCACCCGGCTAGGAGCCAGGGGCGCTGAAGAGCGTTCACGCGAAACCCTGAAGGTGAACTCTCATCCAGGCCGAGATCCCTACGCGAGAGCCGGGGACGCGGAGCCACCGCCCATGTGCGCCGCCCCAGCCAATCCGGGGCCCGCCCTACCCACCGCGCACTCGCACGCACCCACCGGGACCCTCGCCGGCCGGCCTCTGGCTTCTGATTGGCTAGGGCCAGGTGTGGGCGGGACGAGAAGAAGCCGGCTGGACGGCGAGCGTGGGAGAGAGCCAGAATCTAGTTGGAGCCCAAGGCCTGGTGTTGTAGGTATGTGAGGATTGAGGGAGTCCTGGGAGCGGAGGACACCCGACTGTGGGGTGGGAAGGAGTGCGGGGCATTTGGCTGGGCGAGAGCGCCTTGGGAATGGTGGGTGTTGCGGGTTTGGGAGGAGGGGGGCAATGGCCGGGTTGAAGGGGTCGAGTTGGAATTGGCGGGTCTCGGGCCCGAGCCGGTGATTCAGGGAAAGATGGGGGATCTGATGGCCTGTTCGGTGAGGGGATGAAGTAGAAGCTTGTGGAGTGAATCGTGGCCGAGGGGGAAGACCCGCGGAGGGGACAGTGATGAGAGAGCCGTGGAGGGGCCTGGAGCCGACTTCCTGCCAGTAGCGCAGGTAGTACCCGGAGCGGGGAGCCTTCCGGAGAGCCGGCCCGCGCGGTGTGTGAGGAGGGGTTGGGAGGGCGAGCGCTCCGGCCTTGGAGTCCGGACAAGGTCACGGGGCGCGGGGCGGGGCGGTTCGAAAGGTTGAGGGCCTAAAACCACACCACCCTACTCTCCACGACGGAGCGTTTCCTCCCACCCTGGGCGGCCCTCTCCTACCCAGGGAACGTAAGAAGGCCTCAGACCCTGCATAAAGCATCAGTGACGGAATTTAAATTTCATCCTGAAAGCCAAGCCAGCCAGAGATGAGAAAACAGAGCGCGGGTTTTGATTGGGAGCCGCTGAAATGATTCGGCAGTGTTACTCGCCCTTCTCCCTTATGCCACGGGTGGGGTAGCACCTCGTTCCCTCTGTGGGGTAATCCCCACCGCAGGATTTATGCTTCCAGAAGTACCCAGGCACTTTCGAGTCTGACCGGTTTGGATGGAAAAGTGCAGACAGATTGAAGCGCACCAGGCCCCCAGCAAGACACACAAGTTTGAGTCCTGTATACCAGGGCATCTGTTACTTCCCTGTGCCCCAGAATCAATCTAAGGGGGCTTCTTAAAATACAGATTCCCTGGGCGCCTGGGTGGCTCAGTTGGTTAAGCAACTGCCTTCGGCTCAGGTCATGATCCCGGAGACCCGGGATCGAGTCCCACATCGGGCTCCCTGCTCGGCGGGAAGCCTGCTTCTCCCTTTCTCACTCCTCCTGCCTGTGTTCCCTCTCTGGCTGTGTTTCTCTCTGTCAAATAAATAAAATCTTTAAAAAAAAAAAAAAAAAAAAAAAATACAGATTCCTTGGATCCCTTGTCCCATACCCTCTGAATCAGAATCTCCAGGGTGGGGATTTTGCAGCCATTTTCAACAAACTGGCAGGTAACTGATGGAAAATCAGAATTTGAAGCCCTTGTTGTTAGTAGTTCCTGTGACCAAAATGACAGGCTGTGGAGATCCTTCATTCTGTTACATGAGGTCATGCAGGGCAGCTCATCTTCCCTGACGTCTTTTCTAGGTTCCCATGTATTTGGGAAGGTCTGCAGTAGTTTAGAGAAAAATTAGTGTTTTCAGACAGGCTTTGAATATCCTCTGGTCATTGATGCCTCTTTTTCTACCTGTATGGACGGCTGAGAAAATTAAAATGAAGGAAAATTTAGGTATCATGATCCCAGAGACCCGGGATCGAATCCCACATCGGGGTCCCTGCTGGGGGGGGGGGGAAGCCTGCTTCTCCCTCTCTCACTCCCCCTGCTTGTGTTCCCTCTCTGACTGTGTTTCTCTGTCAAATAAATAAAATCTTAAAAAAAAAAAAATGAAGGAAAATTTAGAAGTGGTGCTAGTGAAAAAGATCTATTCAAAGCACAGTTGAAATTGGTGGATGAGTTAAGTCACTGGGGAAGAAAGTTCCATTTAGTTTTAGGCATAACTTGCATATTTTTTACAATTCCAAGAAAGAAATGCAGGCTTCTGTTAAGGAATGGATTTTAATATTTTTCAGATTAAGTATATTACTCGCATCATAAGATTGATGCTTTGGCAATATATTGTGAATCAGAAGAACTCTGGACTGTGTTTCATGAGATCTGGGTTCTAATCCTCCCCTGCCAGAGGTATATTCTTGGTGTTGAATAATTCATATGACCCTTTTCCATCTGTAAAATTAGGCTGTTGGCATGGATTAATCCTCTGGGTTGTTAATCAAATTATATGACTCTTAGTTATTGATCCTGATGCTTTTAAAAGTTAGCCATTTTCAGTTTGCGTGGCTGTAAATCATGAATACTTGGGAAACTTTCAGATGGCAAGTAGGAAGAGAATTATCAAAATTTTACGTCCAAGGAGTGTTGTGAATATATAGTATATTAGGTATAAAAATACAACTTGAAGTATAACATAATCTGTGGTGAGTGTTGAACTTTTTTTTTTTTAAGATTTTATTTATTTATTTGACAGAAACACGGACAGGGAGCACAAGCAGGGGTAGAGAGAGGAAGAAGCAGAGAGGAAGAGAGGAAGAAGCAGAGAGGAAGAGAGAGAGGAAGAAGCAGGCCTCCTGCCCAGCAGGGAGCCCTATGTGGGCTCAATGCGGGGCTCAGTCAGGGGGCTCAATCCTGGGACTCCAGGATCATGACCTGAGCCGAAGGCAGACACTTAACGACTGAGCCACCTAGGCGCCCCAGTGTTCGACTTTTGTTTTTAAATGTGCCACGGGGTGTTCTTGATCAGAGGCAGGTTATCTTTAGTCACTGAAAGCAAATAATGACCACATAGTTACCCCCACACCCTTATTCTTACCCGAAGGATTACTTTTTGAAAACCAGATCAAATGTCCTACTCATACAAACTTCAGATTCTGTATCATAGATGAGGAGTGGTGATAAATGGATTTTCTTCTTTTATATACAGGAAAGAGACTGCCGTCCTCTTCCTTCCTGAAGGAGGAAGAAAAAAAATTTTTGCTCCATTGACCCATTAAACAGTTATACTGATCCAGATGTGAGAGATTAGAGGAAAGACCACTGACTTTGTTGTTTTTAAAGATAATTCTCAAATGACTTCTTATTTTAGGAATAATTAAGGCAAAGGAAGAAAACTTGCATATATCTGCAGAAGGTGCTAGTTTTTAAAAGTGGGTTGTGTTATTTGTGTTATAGTTTTGTCTCCTGTGGTTGCAAGGAACCAAGACCTACTCAAGTTGTCATTTCTTCTTCCATAAATAAAATAAAAGAAATAAGCACTTAGGTACATACAGTTTGGCATTTTTCTTACTGACCATTTAAACTCTACAAATATGTGTACTTGTTACTGTTTTCACTAAATTTTCCTAAATTAACAGAATAATTTTAATTGTTGAAATATATTAGTTTTAAATTTATTCAACAAATGTTTTGTGGTATGCTTACTACATGCAAAGCATTATGCCAGGCAGAGGAAATGAATACAAGCAGGACATGTATAGCTTGCTTACTTCAAGGATTCTAGCAAGAGAAACAATTATAACAGGCATTGATAAGAAAGAATTATTTCAGAGAAAACATGGGTTCTTGTAGGACTGCATAATCAAAGCAATTATAAACTTAGAGGAGACTTCCAGTGAAAGTTAATTAAGATAACCTGAAAAATGAGAGGGGTTAGGTAGGAAAAACAGTATCTGAAGGAGATGAAAAGGGAGGAAAAGTGTTAAAGAGAAATCAGATGGCACAAAGGCACTGAAGTATAGAGAATATCTTTGAGAAATTTAATCTGATTAGATGTGGGGTTCATCGGCAAGAAAGATGGAAGGAGGATCATGACTTTGAGAGGCTTACAATTAGTTTTGAAAGCAACAAATAAGCACATACTAACCTAAAATACAGTGTTTAATCTCTCTAGTCCATTTATGTAGTTTTTTTGAAGGCCAGTCTCAAATATTTCTCTGAAAGTTCCCAAACCTACTTTAGCTAAGATACCACACTCTAAATTCAGTTCTCATTTTCTGTTATGCTTTTGTAAGTAATCATACTCAGTACTGTCCATTTAAAAAAAAAAAAGACCTAATATTTAACCATTAATTATTTCAGTGTTTAACTCTTCACATATATAGTGAGGGTCCTGAACCTAGAGCTTGTTGAACCTTGTCTATAATAAAAGCTCAGTAAGTAGGGGTTTATTCAGTTAGCAGATAATGGAGTACGAAAAAAGAAGAAAAAGACTAATTCTAATCTGAGTTTCCTCTTACTTAGTTTTGCGATGCTGCACAATTCCTCTGGATTAAGGATTTTTTTTGTCAGGT
This sequence comes from Spilogale gracilis, assembly GCA_004023965.1. Classification (NCBI taxonomy): domain Eukaryota; kingdom Metazoa; phylum Chordata; class Mammalia; order Carnivora; family Mephitidae; genus Spilogale; species Spilogale gracilis. The sequence continues at coordinate 62,578 of PITA01005713.1, read as the reverse complement.
GACAGAATTGGATTCTTCCTAGTGGGGGTTCAGAAGGATGAGTGCACTTTTCAAACTAAGCACTACGCGTCCCTCTAGAGTTGGATTTTCTTTGAGGGTCTTACGTCCGACTAACACCCCTGGAATAGCAAAGTGTTGAATGAGAGTTATTATTGAAGGGAGTATGATGTGTGATACACATGAAAAACGCAGAAGTGAAGGAAAGATGTTACATGGGTAGTGGGTTGGGCAGTTGACTTTTTAAATTATTGTAACTAATGCTAATCAGACTTGTACACTTAACATGGGTTTGACTCCCTTCTTTTATCTATGGTTAACATTTAAGGGCAGTTTAAATCAGCTCAGTGAAGAAGGAAGTATATACATATTTATTGTGACTAAGGTGAAACTGACTTATTTTCTCATTGTGATGAAACACCTATTAAATAGCTTCCTGTGTCAAAGGACATGACTGAAAAAAGGAGAATGGAGTTTTTGGTCTCTATAAAAGAAGGTGGAGAATTTTAAGAGGGAGGTCCAGGGAATGTAATATATGTAAAGGAAAGTATTACTGAAGCTTAGGAGACATTCATTAAGAAGACCCTGAGGATTGTTCATTTTCTTTGTTGCAGTGGTATTAAAATGGTAACCCTAAGTTAAAAAAAAAAAAAAACCCAGAAAGCTATATTATGTTCAGTTGAATGTAAATTATGCTTAAAAAGGGGCATTTCTACCAATAGTATTGAAAATAAAAGCTTTATCTTTTCTTTTTAAAGATTTTATTTATTTGAGAGAGAGAGAGAAAGATCACAGAGGGAGAAGGAGAAGCAGATTTGCTGCTGACCGAGCGGAGAGTCCAATGTGGGGCTCAGTCCCAGGACCCCGAGATCCTGACCTGAGCTGAAGGCAGCCACTTAACTGACTGAGCTATCCAGGTCCCCTAATAAAAGCTTTTTATCCTTATAAAGAAGTAAATAATGAGCTAAGTAGAAATTTTGGTTATTCAGATTACCTGTAATCTTTTACCCAGAACAGCCACCATCAATAATAGAAATTAGTGTAATAGTTTGGAAACTATTCAAAGATGAGAACTGAAGCCATGTAGTGTGTGGAAGTTAAAAAGTCAGTCTCAGTTGTAATCAGTAAAAACTATACTTAAAAGTGCTTAGTAGGATATTCAGTGTGTTTTGAAGAGGCAGTAAGGAGTATTGGTTTGGTTTGAGTGAAGTTAAGTTAAATTGATTAAGGGTGAAAATTGAAAGTCAGTGGCTACTATTTTAATTGACAAAAGTTATTTCAATTAAAAAAAAAAACAACTTCCACTGTTACTAACAATGTGGCGCTAGAATGGCCACAATCGCGAAACTGGAAAGAGCCAAGGTACCCTTCAACAGACGAATGGATAAAGACGGTACAGTCCATATATACAATGGCATATTATGCCTCCATCAGAAAGGATGAATACCCAACTTTTGTAGCAACATGGACTGGACTGGAGGAGATTATGCTGAGTGAAATGAGCCAAGCAGAGAAAGTCAAGTATCATATGGTTTCATTTACTTGTGGAGCATAAGGAGTAACATGGAGGACAGTAGGAGAAGGAAAGGAAATGTGAAAGGGGTTAAATCAGAGGGGGGTGAAGCATGAGCGACTTTGGACTCTGAGAAACAAGCTGAGGGTTTTGGAAGGGAGCGGATTGGGGGGATGGGTGAGCCTGGTGGTGGGTATTGAGGGCGCGTACTGCATGGGGCACTGGGTGTGGGGCATAAACAATCTTGGAACACTGAAAAAATAAATTATCATTAATAAACAAAAAAACAATGTAGCACTGAAAAAGAATTGGTTGGGGTGCCCTGTAGCTCAGTCGGTTAAGTGTCTGACTCTTGATTTCAGCTCAGGTCTTGATTTCAGGGTTGTGAGTTCAAGCCCCATGTTGGGCTCTATGCTGGATATGGAACCTACTTAAACATAAATAAATAAATAAAAATAAAAAGGAATTGGTTGTATGGGATAAACATCAAAACAACAGAGGGGAATAAATACAGTTCTTAAAGGTAGCTGTGGGTTAAAAATACAGTTAATTTCTAAAAAAAATACTTTTTAAGCTTCATGGACAGCATACCAGGTTTTTATGTGGAAACTAGGAGTATTTTAAGTATATCCAGCTATTCGGTGTTCTAGATGCTTTTAATTGTAGAACTTCCTGGAAATTCTCTTTCAGGAGGAATCTTCAGCCACTATGTCAACCAGCACAGATGTTTCTCTTTCTTCATATGATGAAGATCAGGGATCTAAACTTATCCGAAAAGCTCGAGAGGCACCGTTTGTTCCCATTGGTAAGTTTGACTTTGATGTTCTCATAATCAGTGTGTTGTAAGCTATAAATCAGTAGAAGTGTGGTCAGCTCATTTAGCAAGCACATCCTGAAAGCATTTGTTTTCATATATTTTGTTCACATGTTGTTGAAATAGGTAAGATTAGCTTGATGCAACTCTGTCTATAAAAATTCTGTGCATCTTCAGCCTTTGTTTATTGACTCTTATTTCAGTGAATGTGTTGGGGGACCCCACGACCGCCCTCAGTCTCAGTGATTTGTTAGAAGGACTCAGTAAGACTCAAAAAAAAGCTTAGTAGTCACAGTTGTGGTTTATTACAGTCTCTGCTATGTTAACTGATTTCTTTCAGGGAAGGAAGTAGGACTGAGAGGAAGAGTTCCACCTTGGCACTCTTAAAGCACCCTACTCACTCCACAGCCCATATTTTGAAGATAATCTTTACTTCCTAAATCTGCTGCTATTTACTGCCAGTTACGGATTTGGGGTTTTGAGGAGGAAAACTAAAAACTCAATTTGTGTGTTAGTTAATTAGTGGTCTCAATAAAACATCTTTGTAAAAATGGTGGATGTTTACATCGATTGATAGTAAAGTCATCTTGGTTCCCTGACCCCATGGGTTATGACACACTTACGACTATTTGTTTTACAGGAATGGCAGGGTTTGCAGCAATTGTTGCATACGGATTATATAAATTGAAGAGCAGGGGAAATACTAAAATGTCTGTTCACCTGATCCACATGCGTGTCGCAGCCCAAGGCTTTGTTGTGGGAGCAATGACTCTTGGTAGGTTTTTAGAGGAAATACTCAAGTTTGTAATTACCGTTAATAGATTTTATAGGGGCTTCTGGGTGGCTCAGTCGTTAAGCATCTGCCTTCAGCTCAGTTCATGATCCCAGGGTCCTGGGTTTGAGCCCTGCATTGGGCTCCCTGCCGGGCAGGAAGCCCGCTTCTCCCTCTCCCACTTCCCCTGCTTCTGTTCCTTCTCTTTCCGTGTCTCTGTTATATAAAAATAAAAATCTATATTAAAAAAATAGATTTTAGGGCACCTGGGTGGCTCAGTGGGTTAAAGCCTCTGCCTTCAGCTCAGGTCATGATTTCAGGGTCCTGGGATCAAGGCCCACATCCGTGCTCTCTGCTTGGCGAGGAGCCTGCTTTCTCCTTTCTGTCTGCTTGCCTCTCTGCCTACTTGTGATATCTCTCTCTGTCAAATAAATAAATAAAATCTTTTTAAAAAATAGATTTTATAAATGAAGGTAGATACTTCTAGCTGACTTTGAAGTATGAAATGTCACCTTTATTTTCACATAAAAATTGGATTAATAAAAGTACTTCAAGTAGTGACATAGTTTTACTGTCTGATACATCTTACAGATGTTTTAAAGAAAGAAAAGGCAATGGGCGCCTGGGTGGCTCAGTGGGTTAAAGCCTCTGCCTTTGGGTCAGGTCATGATCTCAGGGTCCTGGGATTGAGGCCCGCATCATCAGGCTCTCTCTGCTCAGCAGGGAGCCTGCTTCCTCCTTTCTGCTACTTCTCTGCCTACTTGTGATCTCTCTCTCTGTCAAATAAATAAATGGAATCTTTAAAAAAGAAAGAAAAGGCAATTCTGTCCATCATAGAATTTATAATTTCACTGGAATCTAGATATGTAAGTAGGGTTGGTAGTAAGAGTCATTATTTAGGAGAGACCTATGACTGCTGTTTTATTGAATTTTTGAAAGTGGAACACTTCGTTGGTTTTTTTTTTTTAAGAGAGAGCCCAAGGGGGAGGGACAGGTTGAGGGCCCAAGGGGGTGGGACAGGTTGAGGGAGAGAGAGAGAATCTTAGGCAACCTCCACGCTCAATGGGGAGACCAACACGGGACTTGATCTCATGACCCTGAGATCATGACCTGAGCCAAAATCAAGAGTCAGGTGCTTAACCTAGTAAGCCACCCAGCTGCCCCAGAAAAGATTTTTTTAATGTAGGTATTACTTTATTTTATTGACTTCATAATTCATTGACTTTACTCATTGTTACATAGCAAGAGTAACTTCTTTTAAAGTTGTAAGATAAATATTGATTGTTCTTTAAAACAAATATTTCAGTAGTCTGAACTAGTCATACCTGCCTTGAGCTACTTGAGAACCTATATTAAAAGAATTTCGGAAATTTAAATAAAGAAGGTAAGAAGAGTATAAGCAGCCTAGGGTCTTGTTCCCCTTGTAAATATTGCATGCTAACAAGGTGCTACTTGTAGCTATTTTATGAACTATTTTCAGTTTTCTTAATATCATGAAAAATATTAAATGCTTAACTAATGTATTTTTTTTTTCTTTAGGTATGGGCTATTCAATGTATAAGGAATTCTGGGCAAAGCCTAAACCTTAGAAGAAGAGAAGCTGTCTTGGTTTTTTTGGTGGTGCTTGCTTTAGTTAGGCATCTCATATTGGGTTTATGTGTTTTTGTGGAAAATAAATCATCCGAATGGGTTAGACAATTAACACAGTAATTTAAGTATTGGCTTTCTTTCTTGCAGGCTTGACTTGCCTGGTTACCAAATTACTAGTGACCAGTTAACTAGGTCATTCAGGGGAGTGAATTAGCATAAGAGACATGTCACTTTTGAATGTACTGGATAGTGGTAAAATACGCTCCTTCTTTAACACTTCTGGTAAAATCAGTTATAAAGACAATTTGCCAATTCTGAAGTACTCCCAGTTGCTGCAGAATATCACATGCTTTTGATGTTATGTAGGAAGCCGTTTAACTTTTTTCTGCCTGTTTTGCAGACTGAGTACTTCAGTTTTTAGGTCTGGTTGGCTCTTAACCCTTTCAGAACAGTGCATGGAATAAGCTTCCCCACGATCTAAAATACATGTATTTAAACCAAACCCAAAAAGCTGTTAACAGCTGCTTAGAAGTAGTATTTATTTCAGAATCATACTTATAAACATGAGAATAACCTAACTGTGGATCCCAGTTTAGCTTTTTTTTGTAATTGCAGAGTTATATTTATGCCGCTGTTGTATTAGAATAATTTTTAAATGTTACTTGAAATAGAAATGTATATTTTAAGTACTAATGCAAAGGTTAAATGAAAAACACTTTTTAAATGAAGTTTGTTTATTTTCTCTGTAAGAATCATAAATGTTAACAAATTACCTATAGTTGAAGGGATTGATGATTTATCAGCAAGGTGGTGTGGTCAGATGTAAGACACAAACTTTGGTATACACCAAAATGCTTTATTACACTTGTGAAATTTTCTTGTCTACCCTGAATTTACATTCCATGGTGATAACATGGTAAATGTAGTGTTAGTAAAGTAAGTAAACGCATCAATTGCTTTGTATTTATTTGGGGAAAAATCAGTCATTCCTCAGAGTAACACAAGGATTAAGTCCAAGAAAAGAGAGAATGTTTTTGGACCTTTGGTAGGAACTCTGGTTAAAGAATATTTATCAAATAGGAATAGTAGTTAATATATGTGCAACACACTATTCTAAGTGCTTTTCATGTATAATGTATTTTAGATTTCCTAACAATCCAAGGAGGTAGGAACTATGATCCTTATTTAACAGAAGAGGAGATGGAGGCATGGAGAGTGTAAATATCTAACCCAGGGTCACATAGCTAGTGAGGGTTGTAGGTTTGGGACTGGAACTTGGGCGATCCAGTTGTAGACGCCAACAGGTATTAGAAATGCTGGCCTTTGTGAAATTAATACTGGAGTAGCAGCAGTTAATCATAAATTAATCAAATTAGGCAAGAGGTTACAGCATGGTCTTGACTCACCACTGACTATATAACTTGCATTAAATCCGAGTTTTCTCAATCTTTGCTATAAAAAGAGAAGTTGGGCTAGGTCATTTCTACAGTCCTCTATAGCTTATAGGTCATTATATGAGTCTGCAAAGTGCTTTAAAAATAAAAGCTATTACTAGGAACTGTTTTCTCAGGTTACAGTAGACCTGATAGGAGGTCCTGGTAGATAGTCCTAACAGTTATTTCATGAAGGATAAGCCTTCTGTAGAACAAATTCGGTAACAATTTTCAGGAAATTGTTGTTCTGATAGATGCATATATTACCAATTTGTTAAAGTAAATAAATATTCATTTGAGAGAAGTTGGTTTAGATCAGTGCCAGAGCATAGGGCAAACAAAAGTGAAGTGTTGAAATGGTACTGAGCATTATATAATTAAGGGTGGGGTTGCTCATTCAAGGAAGAGCGTGGTAAATTAGCTAGATGAATAGATTGGCATCAGATAATGGAAGTTCTTAAAAGTGGCTTAGGTGGATGTGGTATTACCAGTTATTAAGGCAGTCCTGGGTTTGCAGTTCTGCCACCTATTAGCCAAGTAGCCATGGTTTCCTCGTCTGTGGAATAGGGGCATTATCAGTGGCTGAGGATCATTGGGAAGGTAAAATGCAGAGATGACCATAAGGACCCTAGCATAGTGCCTGATGCAAAAGTAAACTCAACAAATGATTGCTCCTACCTTTGGTAATGTGGTAAGCTTGGGAAAGCAGCAGGGCAGAAGCGAGGGCGCTGTCCTCACAACTGACCATCCAGCAGGGAAGGCCACCATTAAGTAATTATAAAAATCCTGTTGAGTGCTAGGGCTAGGGATAGATAGCCACAGTAACATCCAGCGGGGTTACTTACCAGGGTTGGAGTCAGAGAAGGTATCCCCCAGGAAGCGATATCCTACCTTAAACAGATGGTATGCTGATTTTCACTGAGAGTTTGATTCCTTGACTTAGTGTTCTATTATTGGGGCATTGATATGTGATTGCTTCCATGTCTGCTTTAGTATCTTTGAGGCCATGATGATCTTTATCACCCAAAGCACTAGCCTTAGTGCCCAGCTTATATAAATGTTCAATAAATATTTAATTGGAATAAGTAGGTTTTGTTTTTTTACATTTAGAAGTCTGTCCGTATATAGAAGTTCCCTATTTCTGGTGAGCAACAGTGACATCTGGTGGTAGGAGTTGGAACTGAAGGTAGGGTAACCATGCCTCACAGATGAGGAAATGCCACTTGGAGAGTTTCAGGAACTTGAAATTTAGGCTCTAAATCTATGTAAATCTACAGCCCATTGTAACATACCTACTAGGCCAGAACAAAGCTGATGAAGAAAGTACTTTAAAGTTTTCCTGTGTCAAATGATAGAACTGCCAATTATTTATATACCTGATCCTGTTGGAAATAAAGAATTGTCTTTTAGCAAGAAATGTTAGAAAATTTTTTCCTAAATTCAACAGCCACAATCTGTTCTAGGTTGGAGGTCAGTGTCCACATGGTCCCCTCAGGGATTCAGTAAAAGGTCCTCTCTGTGGTGTTCTGAGCTGCTTATAATGGTGTTTGGTTTTTTCCTTCTTCAGTGTAACCGAAGTGTCAGGGAGTAAAATTTTACAATGTGAGGAGATGCCATCCTGCCTTTCATGCCTATACCTAAACTCAGCCTGCACATAACTATACTTACTGTCTTCCCCACTGGTGCCCCTTCCTGGCTCACCCATCTCTGTCACACCCTCCATCTCCCTCTGTCATGCTCTGGGCTCAAACTCTTAGAAATAGCTTTACTTTCTCCTGTGTTGTCACTGTTAAACCACTCACCAAATCCTGCCAGGTTTCGTGAACAGAGTCTCTCAGATTTGTCCTTTTCTACCTGTGGCTACTACCTTCAATGTAGGCCCTTCATCTCCTGCCCTGCGACCTAGTTCAGCAGTGCCAAAACCCTGTGCTCCCCACTGCCCCCAACACCGTTGCTCCTGTGCCACTGGCTCCTGAATGTTCCCTTTCCCCATTCTCAGACAATTCAGTTGCACATCAAAAAGACCCACCCCAAACTCTACTTCCGGTGAAGCTTCTCTGAACTCTTGTAGGCCACAGTGAACTTTCCCTTTTCTCACGTCTTCCCATAATGAGTAGGAAATGCATGCTGCACTTTGACAGTACTGTGGCACACTGCTTTGCTGTGTAGCAGATGCTTCAATTCTCTTTTCTACTAGTTCTCCACAAAAAAGCGCTGAAGTATGTATTACCCTGACTTTATCAAAAAGGAAAACTAATTTCATTCAAATACACAAAATTGAAAAGTGTTAGAGCACAAACCTAGAGGGTCACATGGGGGGACTGCATGATGAAAGGGAAGGCAGGTACATAAAGTAATAACTGTTCGAGAAATACTTGTTCTTACCTTCATTTCCACCCTCCATCACACAGGCACACACACTCACACACTCATTCCCTATTCAGGTCCTAAGTCCATTGTTTTTTCCCAATGTACCATAGCTGTTTTGTCCTCTGATTTCTTCATTTATGAAAATTCTCAGTATTTGCCTGGGCCTTTATGAGAAGAAAGATGAAGGAATTCCCTCATATAAATGGTCTTTACTGTGAAACTGGTAGAATCAAAAACTAGTATGTACTCAAGGCACTGGGGACATAAGCAACAGGGAGAAACCAGTAATTCTTGAAACCAGGTGACTCATCCAAGTGTTTTTGAAAGACCATGATATGAGCCAGGAGTGAAATTGAGAAATTTTGGGAAAAAGTAAATAATGACTAGTCCATTGTGCTGAAGGCTAAGAGGAGAGCCACGGGTAGATCTCATCCATCAGAGAAGTCCCTTGGAACTAAGGACTACTGAATCTTGGCAGAACATTGAGTTTCTAATAAGATCAACATATGATGAGTGAGATCACCATATGTAGAAACACATTTTAGATGAAATAGCACCATGGATAAAATAAGACTTGACTGTAGCCCAAATGATGTTAGGCTAAAACACAAAGAGTGCTGGGAGGGGTCTGTTAGAGGCTGATAGCCCGCAAAGAAAGCCCAAATCCACGGTGAGTTGAAGAGGCAGAACTGACAGGTATATTCAGCACCTTCCAGCAAGGAGGATCTTGCCCTTGGGGAAAATGAACAATTTTTGTCTGTTGGAGAGGGTTAGGGTTCCTGGTGATGATGAATATTTTTATAAGGCTTAACACTGGGTCAAAAATATCTCAAGGCAGTTTGCCTCTGCTGAATCCATGCTTAGGATATCTTTCTGATGACTCTTGGCTTTGTGGGTGTTTGATTCTGGGAAGGGAGGGGCTCTGGGTATGGGTCACAGTTCCCTAACAAACTAGTGGCTTGGTGTTCTGGTTTATGTACCAATCACTTAATGCCATGACTGCTGTTAGGTCTAGCCCTAGTAGACATTTATGCTATAATCAAATTAGATTTTGGACCTGCAAAGCCGAAATCTGGAAGTGGAGAGGGCTGAAATGTGTAGAGCCAAATGGGGCCTTGGTTTTAAACTGCAGTAAAGCTTGCTTCCGTTTTGAGGCAAAACAGCAAAATAGGTAATAATACACCTGAAGAGCATTTCACAGTTTGCGAAACACTTTCATGACCTATTTGGTTATTATGGTAATAAGAGTACTATTGTTATTTTAAGAAAGTTGAGGTTTGTGTCTTGACTAATGTCAGAGAGTTAAAACCTAGGTATTCTGATCTTTTATTCAATTCAAAATTGCTTCTCATAGTAAGAATAGGATTACTGACTGCTTATGTTACATTTATTTGTGGGAGAGTGCATATAATTCCAGTGAGGGAAAATCCATTTGGTGACCTTACGATCAGCTTTTAAAAAATAAGCACAGATAAAGATCCCATTTTAAAGTTGGAGCTATGGGAAGGACCTAATGAAGGGATTAGAAAAAAAAGCAGTTAGGTCCACACACATCCATGCAACTGGTTTTTTTTCTTTTATTGTAAACTATACATAACAAAATTTACCATTTTAACCATTCTTAAGTGTGCAATTCAGTGGCACAAAGTACACTTGGCAATGCTGTACAACTATTATCACCATCTGCCTCCAGAACTTTGTCATCATCCCAAAGAGAAACTTAATACCCTTTAATAAGTCCAATTTCCATTTTCCCCTGCCCTCTGGCAACCTCTCTTCTACTTTCTATGAATTTGCCTATTCTACCTAATATAAGTGGAATTATACAATATTTGTCCTTTTATGTCTAGCTCATTTCACTTGAGCATAATGTTTTCAAGGTTCATCTATATTGTAGCATGTCAGAATTTCTTTCCTCTTTGTGGCCGGATAATATTCCACTGTATGGATAGGGCACATTTTGTTTATCCAGTCATCATCAGTTGATGGACACTTAATGTTTCCACCTCTGGGCTATTGTGAATAGTGCTACTATGAACATTGGTATACAAAGCTGTTTGAGTTCCTGCTTTCAGATTTTGGGTCTATATGCAGAAGTAAAATTCCTGGATCATACGATAATTCTACGTTTAAGTTCTCAAGGAACTGCCAGACTTTTCTATAGCAGCAGCACCATATTATATTCCCATTGCAATGCATAAGCATTCCAGTTTTTCCACATCCTAATAAACACTTATTATTTTCCATTTTTTTTAAATACTCATCCTAATGGGCATGGAGTGGTATCTCATTGTGGTTTTGATTTGTATTCCCCTAGTGGGTAGTAATGTTGAGCACCTTTCCATGTGTTGTTGGCCATCTGTATATCTTTTGGAGGAATCCATTCAAGTCCTTCCCTATTTTCAAATTAGTTGTTTTGTTGAGTTTGCTCAACTGGTTTTTGACAAAGTTTCAAAAGCAATTCCGTGGAGGAAGGCTACCTTTCAACAATGGTGCTACAGCAATTGGATATCCATAGCCCGGGGGGGGGGGGGGACCTCAACCTAAACTTTACATTTCATGCCAAGATTATGTCAAAGTAAATTGTGACATAAAACTCTAACCCTTTTAGAAAACCACAGGGAAAAATCTTTGGGATCCAGGGCTAGGCAAGGAATTCTTAAGTGATCCATATAAGATGGATGAAATGGACTTCACCAAAACCAAAAACTTTTGTTCTGTGAAAGCCCATTCAAAGAAAATTAAAAGACAAGCTACAGATTGGAAATATTGGAAATATCTACAAGCCACATATCCAACAAAGGACTGGTATCTAGAACATAAAAAGAATTACCAAAATTCTACAGATACAGGGCAAAAGACATGAATACCAAAGACGATAGATAACAAGCACATGAAAAAGATGTTCTGTATCATTACCCGTCATGCACATTAGAACTACAATGAGGTGTCACTACATACCTATTAGAATGGCTAACAAAATAGTAATTATATCAAATACTGGCAAGGATGTGAAGAAACTCAACGTACATTTGCTGGTGGGAATGTAAAATGGCACAGCCACTCTAGAAAACAGAGTGGCAGTTTCTTATAGAACTAAACATGCAGTTGACGGACGTTGCACTCCTGGGTGTTTATCCCAGAGAAATGAGAACTTAGGTTCACACACACACAAAAACTATATAAATGTTCATATCAGCTTTATTCATAATATCCCCAAACTGGAAACAACCCAGAAGTCTTCCAGCGGGTAAATGGTTAAACTGACATATCCATACCACGGAAAACTACCCAGCAATAAAAAGGAACAAATTATCGATACACAATAATTTGGACGAATTTCCAGAGAATTCCTTTGAGTAAAAAAAAAAAAAACTCAATCCCCAAAAGTTAGATATTGTATATTTAAATGTTTTTAAAATGACATTTTAGAAAAAGAAGATGAGTGGTTACCAGGGTTTAGGGACTGGGAGGTGGGGGAGGGATGTGGATGTGGTTATAAATGCCCAAGAGAAGGATCCTTGTGGTGAATGAAGTATTCAGTGGCCTGACTGTAGGTGGGTATGAAAACCTACACATGTAAAATCGAATAGGACAAAATACATCATAAACATGAATACAAATAAAACATGAATAAGATAGATGTGTCAAGTGTCAGCATTCTGATTGATATCGCAAAATGTGTGGTGCCACATCTTTGAAAATGTCTGTGGAGTGAATGCCTTGTGAGGAGAAAAGAAAGAAAAACAATTATGAGATGTCTGGACATTTTCAAATTATAAAGTCCTGGATAAATATTTGGAAAGCGTCTTTGGATCTCCTTTCATAGAAATTTCCCTCCCACTTGCATAGCCCTGAATATAGTAGTGACTTAAGTGGGGCAGTGTCTTAAAAAAAACCAAACATACAAGTGTTTTCCGCGCTGAAAATAAACCATATCATTTTTAAAATCCCCCCAAATGCAAAAAAGAAAAACACTGTAATTCCATCACCCAAATATAATCATTTTCTTTTAATATTTCTATGTATTCCTCAGTCTTACTTTTGTTTTAAAAAAGCACAACTTTATTTAGCAATTACTATTTTGCGTCCCGCTTTTTTCACGCAACGCCCAACACAATTTCCCCCCACATTTTTCAAAGACATTCTGAATGCGTTAAATGTGGTTGGATCATTTTTCAACTTCCTTACAGGACAGCTGAATGTGCATCTCTGCGCAAAATGTGTAGCCGACGAAACTTTTAAAACATGTTCCACAACCGGATAACCGGGCCAACTTTGAAGTCTCAGGCACACGACGCCTTTTCCCACCCAGCCCACCGCTCCTATTCCTACACCTCCTCAAGCGTGGCCACAAGCGCCACGGTCACTTTTCCAGGCCCCGGAGCCCCCTCGGCCTCCGTAGACACGTGGTGAGGTCACGCATACAGCGTTGCTGGTTTCCCTGGTGATGGTTGCTGGGGCAGCGCGTGCAGGCGTCCGGAAGAGGAGGCAGAGCTGCTCTGGCCTTAAAAGTGAGGAGCGGAGTGACGGCTGTAAGTGCTGGGAAGGGCGGAAGGTCCTAGGCTGAATCCCGGGGAGCCCGCAGCTGCTGGGGGGACCTGGACCTGAGTCCGACCGCACAAGCTCGCCCGGGCGTCCTGCCCTTCCTCTGGCCGATGCTCACGGCCTGCCTGGCAAGCGAGGTCTCTCCCCACTTCATTCTGTGAATCTCCACGTACAGCCAGCCTCCTCGCCTCTACAAACAGACGCTTAGTTTCCATATGCTACAGGAGTTAGTGAGGTGCATACGGTGGGTAACCTGTCCGGAGTAACACAGAATAACCCAGTAGGTGCCATGGTCAGAACTCCGACAGGTCCGTCGGACCAGCACCCTCTTCTGGTTATCCGCTACAGAGCCCTGCTGCACAGTACTGAGAGGTGGAGCGGGAACTAAGCGACTTGTTGGTGTCTATTTCTCGCATATTCCCGATTCAGGGCCAGCCCCCACGGACCGAGACCCAGATAAGCGAGTCCCCTCAGAGCGGGACTCCTGCAGGGCGAACCAGACATGTGCGCTCTACCCCCATCCCAAACCCGTCCCTACGTTGATGGGGGTCCTGACAGGCAGGTGCACAGGGTTCCCAACTAGGAATCTCTTGGGCTTCTCCTGACTACCCCCTAGGACTCCAGGCTGTTGCTGGGAAACCTCTAGGAGAATGGAAAAGAGAGAGAGAGAGAGAGAGAGAGAGAGAGAGAGAGAGAGAGAGAGAGAGAGAGAGAGAAAGAAAGGGAGGGAGGGAGGGAGGGAGAAGGAAGAGGAGAGGGAGGCTGGTTGAGGCAGAGAGGCTCATGCCTCGAAGAGGCCTCAGCCCTTCCTCCCTGGTCTCGGTTCCCCGTGCTCTACTGACTCTGGGACCTTTGCTTTGCTACAGGAAGTAGCCTAGTGGGTGGGCACCGCCTTCCTCATCCCTTGGCTCCGTATCTTTCTTGAGCCTAGAGTTTCTTCCATGCAGACTTACCCTTAACCTTATAAATTTTTAATTAATAGGCTTTATTTCTTAGAGAAATTTTAGATTTACAGAAATATTGAACAGAAAATACAACGAGTTTCTATATACTCCTCCCTTTTCCCCATTAACATCTTGCATTGGTGTGATACATTGTTACTACCACTTAAGCTAGATGTTGTTATTAACTTAAAAAGTCCATAGTTTTCGTTAGGGCTATGTGAGTGTGTGTGTTTTACAGTTCCGTGGGTTTTGCCGAATGCATAATGTCCAGTATCCACCGTTGAAGTACCTTACAGAAGAGTTTCACTGCCTTAAAAACCCTCTGTGCTCCACCGTTCATTCCTCCTCCCGTCTCTGGCCTTTTTCTCTGTAGTTTTGCCTTTTCCAGAGTGTCCTGTAGTTGAAATCATACAGAATGTAGCCTTTTCAGACTGGCGTCCTCACTTAGAAGTATGCATTTAACTTTCCTTTATGCATTTTCATGACTTGATAGCTCATTTCTTTCATCACTAAACAATATTCCCTTGTAGAGCTGTACCAGTTTGTTTATCTCTTCACATATTGAAGGATATGTGGTTGCTTCTCATTTTAGGTAATTATGCAAAAAACTGCTATAAAATTCACTTACAGATTTTTGTGTAGACACAACTTTTCAACATTTGGGTAAATATGACTGTTGGATCATTTGGTAAGACTATGGTTAGCTTTGCAAAAAACTGCCATTCTGTCTTCCAAAGTGACTATACCATTTTGCATTCCCACCAGCAATGAATAAAATTTCCTGTTGCCAATCCTTGCCAATATTTGGTGTTGTCAGTATTTTGGATTTTAGCCATTCTAGTAGGTGTGTAGTGGTATCTCATTGTTTTAATTTGCAATTCCTAACGACATATGATGTTGAACATCTTTTCATGTGTTTATTTGCCATCTATATATCTTCTTTGGTGAGATGTGTATTCAGATCTTTTGCTCACTTTTTAATTGGGTTTTTTTTCATATTGTGAAGAGTTCTTTTGTATATTTTGCATGCAGTCCTTTATTAGATATGTGTTCTGCATCAAAGTTTTCTTCCAGACGGCTGGTCTTTTCATTTTCCAAACAGTGTCTTTTGAAGAGTACAAGTTTTTAATTTTAATGAAGTCCAACTTACCAATTTTTTCCTTCATGGATCATGCTTTTGGTATTGTATCTTAACACTCACTGTTAAACCCAAGACCATCTAGAATTTTTCTTATATTATCTTCAAATAGTTTTACAGTTTTTCATTTTACAGTTATAGCTATGATCCATTTTGAGTAAATTTTGTGAAAGGTATAAAGTCTGTGTCTAGATTCATTTTGTGGTATGTGATGTCCAGTTGTTCCAGCACCATTTGTCAAAAAGACTATTGAGTTGCCTTTGCTTCTTTTCAAAGATCGGTTAATGCAATTTGTGTGGGTCTTTTTCTGGGCTGTCTCGGTTCCATTCCATTGATCTATTTGTTCTTTCCCCAACACCACATTGTTTTAATTTCTGTAGCTTCATAGGAAGTCTTAAAGTTGGGTAGCATCAGCCCTCCAATTTTGTTCTTTTCCTTAAAAATTGTGTTAGCTACTCAGATCTTATGCCTTTTCATATGAACTTTAGAATCAGTTTGTTAGTATCCACAAAGTAACTTGCTGAGATTTTGATTGGGACTGTATTGAAACTATAGATTAAGTTGGGAAGAACTGACATCTTTTTTTGTTTGTTTTATTTTGTTTGGGGAAAGAACTGACATCTTAACAGTAGTGAAGTATTCCTATCCATGAACATGGAATATTTATTTAGTTATTTGATTTATTTCATCAGAGTTTTATAGTTTTCCTCATACAGATCTTATACATATCTTGTTAGATGTATACTAAAGTATTTTCATTTTTAATGTGAATGTAAATGGTGTTACATTTAAATTTCAATTTCTAGTTGTTCTTTGCTGGTATATAGGAAAACAATTGACTGTTGTTTACTAAACTTGTGTCCTGCAACCTTGCTATAGTTGCTTTTTAGCTCAAGGATTTCTTTTTTTTTTTCTTTTTGTTGATTCTTTGGGATTTTCTACATAAACAATCACATCATCTGAGAACAAGAAAGTTTTCTTTTTTTACTGTCCATTCTGTAATGGTTAGTTTTCCTCCCCTATGCCAAAAACAGGATCAAGTTTTCCTCTAATTTTCACAGAATCTGGTAGGGATCCTAGGGGTAAAAAAAAAAAAAACAAACGAGGGCCCTCAAAGGACTAGATCCTTTGGAGTTTTACTTTATTTTATTTTATTTTTAAGATTTTATTTGTTTGACAGAGAGAAACACAGCCAGAGAGGGAACACAAGCAGGGGGAGTGGGAGAGGGAGAAGCAGGCTTCCTGCCCAGCAGGGAGCCCGATGTGAGGCTCCATCCTGGTCTCCGGGGATCATGACCTGAGCCCAAGGCAGTCACTTAACCAACTGAGCCACCCAGGCGCCCCATCCTTTGGAGTTTTAAAACTGCAAGCTAGTCCACACTGAGCCCCCAACAATTAATCAATTACAGGTTACTGTGTCTACTGATACTGACTCTAGCTGTAGGCTACTGCTCCCAGTAAACTGTAATTCTTTGTACTCACCTGACTCTTCAGTTTTCCAGGAGCACTTTTCCCTGTGGCCTCAATTGTCTAATGATTCTGAGTTCCACTGATTTCCAGTTGTTGATTTTTAGATTTTTTTCTTATTGTGAGTATAGGAATGACAGCTTCTAAACTCTTTGCATGTCAGAAGTTCTGTTCAGCTTTAACTTTTGAAACTCTCTGTACTTTCACTTCTACTACTTATGTCCAGAGCCAGTAACAAGACCCTGGTCATGCCTCAGAGCACCATATGTAGAAGGCACAATTATTAAAATGGATTTTAAAAGATAATGCTTGTCTAAGCATTTATTACAATGGCTTATGAATAGCACATTCACAGATACAGCTGGTTACCAAAGATGGTTGGACTATGAAAGGCTAATTCAGCCATTTTTCCAGAAATACTGAGCACCTACTCTGTGCTAAATACTGTTGCAGATCTGAAATACGGCAGTGAACAAAAGGGATTAAAATGTGCCCTGTCAGGTAGCTTACATGCTAGATGGAGAACACAGATGATAAACAAGTAAAATGTTCTGTATATCAGATTGTGAAAAGCATGATGAAAAAAGAATAAATGTGGGCAGGGAGAGGAAGTTCAGGGGGCGAAAGCAGGGGAAGGGAATACAGTATTAGGTAGGGTGGGCAGGGAAGGTCTCCCTGAGAACATGCCCTTTGAATAAACACCTATCTACCTGTCTGGCCATGGGAGAGGAAAAGTAACCATTACGGGTTAGAAAGGAAGAAATAAAACTGCCCTGTTCTCAGAAAACCTGATTGTATAGAAAATCCCAAAGAATCAACAACAACAACAAAATCCTGGAAGTAAATATAAGTACCTTGGGAAGAACATTCCAGCAGAGAAACACCCAGCAGAAAAGTCTGTGAGTTTGAAGCGTCCTTGATAATGAAAGATGGGTTGGCAGAGGAACGGGATTACACCAGGCCCTATTTTTATGTTGAGGTGGGCATGGTCTGACCTACGTATTAACAGGGTTACTCTGACCAACGTTGAGAAGAGACCATGGGGTTGGGGTCAAGCGACAGGAATTAAGAGGCTACAGCAAGGATCAGGAGGTGGTGGGTGTTCAGATTCTGGGTATATATTGAATGCAGATGAAGAGAATTTGCTGATAGATTAGATGTGCACTGGTTGGGTGGGGTAGAGGTCACTGGTCATTAGAGGCCCTGCTATTTTTCATTTCTCCCCAGAGCCTTACACATGCTGTCCCTCTGCCCCAAGTGCTCTTCCTCTACTTAACTCTTACTCAGACTTCAGGTCTCAGCTCACTTTCTCGGGATCGATCTCGATTCTCCAGGCAAAGCCAAACTCCCTGATAGAGACTCTCAGCCCTATGTATCTCCTTTAGAGCATCGCATTGATCATTTTATGCTTTTTTTTAATATGGGATCATGTGATCAATGTCTGTCTCCTCCATATGAAGAGATCTATCCATAGCTCTCTGCGATGCCAGCACACACTCGCTGCGTGGTCTTGAATCCGCGTTCTGCAGGGCCAAATGAAACCAGTTGACTCTCTTTAGTGCTGTTTGCTGTAAGGCCAAAATTGCTGCTGTGCTTCCTTTATACATTTGTGGCACACGTGTCACTTTCGCACCACTGCATATCCATGCAGGCTTATACTGCAGACAAGATTCAGAGATGAGCACGACTGTTTCTACCTTGAGGGTGGGTAGAAGGTGACAGGAAGTCTCCCATTCTTTCATCTGCACTTCCCGAAACATAAAGAACAGGCCGATCTTTGCTCCTGTTTTTCATGCATACCAACCACATTGTCATGCACTAATCAGGAATCAGGCAGGGCCAAAGGATGTTTTGAAAAATTTAGCTTTGGCATTAGGCATTATTATTGTTTGCTTTTATAAAGTACAAGTTTTCCTTTCTGTTTCCTTGGAATCAGCATCCCCTACTGAGGTCCATGCTGTCTTTGGTCAAGGGTCTACCTTGATTTGTACGTGTAAGTTGTTTAGGAAGAGGAGGAAGAATGTGGTCTGGGGCTATCTCAGGAGATCCCTGCATTCTCCCTTCAGTTGCCCTAACTACAGCTTCCTGCTCCCTCCCACAGCCTCTCCCCTGATCAACCCACCCTGCCTCTTCTTTGCTCAGACACAACCATCTGTCCCCGTGTCTATCATCTCTTCTTCCTCCATTGTCCCCTTCCTTCTCTCTCCCCTCCTTCCCAGCCTCCTGCTCACCATCTCCCCACCATATTTCTCCACAGCCCAGTCTTGGATTCCTGAGACTCCAGCTCAGGCTGCCCTTCTGAGCCACAGACCCACCCAGCATCTCCATGGGAAAGCTAGGGAGTCTCAAGCTCAGCAGTGCCCGGCACCAGGCTTGCCTGCAGCTTGGAAAACTCTTCTGCCCGGGCCCACCATGTCCCCAGCCACTCAAACCCAGACCCGCTAGACTCCATCTCTCCTTCTAGGCTGCACCCTTGCCTCCCATCTCTTCCATTTGGCACCTTTCCTGTTCCTGGTTCTCCATCCCCACTGCATAGCCTTGATTTTGGACCATGTTCCTTTCCAGAAACAACCTCCCAGCTAGGCCCCTTTGCCTCCAGCTTCACAAAATGCAAGTGTGGTCCTGTCTGCACCTTCTAAATACCCCCAACATCCTCAGGATGAAATTCAGGTTCCTTAGTTGGGCCAGATGAAGCCTTCTTTCCAGTTCCTCCCCGAACCTCTGTCCTGCCCTCTGGCCATCCTGAGCCTTTCTCGGTTCCCAACACTCATTACATTCTCTCTGTGCATGCCCTTCTGGCAGGACAGAGACGTGCCGATGGCCTGGGGGCTGATGTAGACCAAAGGGGCCATGTCAGTGCAGACATGCTGTATGTCTCCCACAGGCTTGACTAGGTTGAGGACACCCCATTCATATGAGGAGAAAGATGATAATAAGAGCTGTACTGTCAGGAGAGCTCCTAGGCCAGGCACTGTAACACTCACCATGCATCCTCTCATTTACTGAATGAACGGCCACCCTGTGAAGTATATAATGACTACCTCCCCATTTTACAGATGGGAAAGCTGAGGCACAGAGATTAATTTGCCCAGGTAACAGCGTGCATCTATGAAGGGCCTGTTCCCCAGTGACTTCAAGGGCACACCCGGAATAGAAAAAAAGGCTTTACAAGTTACTTTTTGTTCATTTATTTACTCATTTTTTTTAAAGTTTTTGTCAAAAAGTTGTAGTTGCCACAATGTTAAATCAGTCTCAAGGTACAATAGAGTGATTGGACGAGTCTGTGTGTTATGCCATGCCCACCACAGTGAGCGTGGTCCCCATCTGTCACCATACAATGCTATTACAGTATCATTGACTATGTTCCCTGTGCTGTGCCTTTCATCCCTTGACTTATTCATTCCATAACTGGGACTCTGTACCTCCCGCTCCCCTTCTCCCATTCTGCCCATCTTCCATCCCTTCCTCCCTAGCAACCACCTGTTTGTTCTCTGTCTCAGTCATTCATTTTTTTCCCTTCATCCTTGAGCATCTGCTGCGTTCATTCAATGACAATTTTATAAATAATTGGAGGTCTGTTCTGGGCGAGATGCTGAGAATTAAAAAATAAGACAAAACCTCTGCCCTTAGGAATCCTCTTAGTAAAAGAAAGGAATAGAAACAAAATCATAGATAATTATAATACATTGAAGTAAGTTTAGTGATCAAGGGTCACCCGGGGACTCTAGGGGTCCACAGAGTGCCCCCAGGGGAATCCTAAAGGCTCAAGGGTCAAAGGGGGAAAAGCATGAGGAGGAGGGCTTTCCAGGAAGGTAGAGCAGCAGAAGCAAGCCTCTGAGATGCCTCCAGGCCTGAGCATTAGGAAGAATCACAAACACAAACATCTGTCGGGGCTGATGGGAGATGAAAGTGGGTGAATCCAGCAGGCGTAAGAAAGAACAGCTTTTACAAGCAGTGATACCAAGTGGCTGATGTGCCGGCTGCAGGATCTGGGAGGGGTAGGGATGGTGTTGAGGGGAAAGAGCATGGCCTGCCCAGAGGGAACTCCTTCTCCCCAGCCACTGCTATTCATTTGGGGCTATGGATCCAGCATGACCAGACCTGTAAACTTTAGAAAAAGAAGCTAGAAATCTGGCTTTAATTGAAATCTACAGATCTTTGAATGTTGGCAACAAATTCAGCTAAATAAAAGTTAAAAAGAAATGTGGGGTGGATGGCACCCTCAGGCCAACCAGAGTACCCTCCATGAGTCCTGGCTGGGTCTTGGACAGGTAGGATCCACTTAAATCTGCTTTTAGAAAGGTCCCAAATGCCCTATGTGGTATAGATTAATGGTACCAAGACAATACCTGGGAGTTAAGATGGGAAGCAGGCAGCCAGAGAGAAGGGGAGGCACTAGGTAGATACGGGGGTGAGCAGGCTGGAGATAAGGTGCGGAGGAGATGACCTTGTGAAGGAGTAGCTGTGGAGACCAGAGACAGCCATGGCTTGGGGCTGGGTCACTGTGGGCCCAGCAGCCAGGGAAGGCTTTCTGCTGATGGGTCCCAAGCATCACTGTGAGGGACAGGAAGCATCTGGGTGTGGGGCAAGAGGAGGAGAAAGGGAGTCCCCAAGAGAGACCACCAGGAAGGGAGAAAAAATAACATTTTGTCCCTACCAATGCATAGCTAACAAAATACCTTCACACACACCCTCACTGTGCACTTGCATTCGCCCCTCCCAGCACATCTGTGGCCTCCCTGTCATCTGCTTCCTGAAGAGGGATTGAGACCCAATCTAGAAACACTCTAGACTCACACAGAGCCAAATTCAGCCCGAACCCTTGGTGCCATCTCAGCTTGGGCCAGGCTACCTGTACAGTAGCGCAGACCAGCATGTCCGACGCCCGGGCTGCACCCCGACCAGTGACATCAGAATCCCTGGGTGTGGGACCCAGGCGCCAGGTATCTTTAAAGCTCCCCAGGTGGTTCTGGTGTTCAACAGGGCCGGGAACTGGTGCTTTATGTGCTAGGCACAGCCTCCAAGTTTCTGTTGACCCAGAATGATTATTAATAGCTCTCGCTTTCTCCAAGGTGACCCAATTTGGAGATTGAAGTATATGATTGTCCCTTCTTACAATCTACGGAAATAGGGAATCGCAGGATAAACTTATTTTTAAACTCTCTAGTTACATTTTCAAATAATAGGCTCAGTGGGGTTTTCTTCAATATCTAGACACTTTCTCAGGTGATAGTCCCCTAAACTGGGTTGGCAAGCTAAGGTCCCACAGTCCAAATCCAGCCCACTTCCGGTTTTTGTAATAAAGTTTTATTGGAACACAGCTGCACCCTCTCCTTTCCAGCTTATCTAGTGCTACTTTCTGCTACAACAACAGAGCACAGTTCTTACAACAGAAACCATGTGGCCCACGAAGCCTAAAATGTTTGCCATCTGGCCCTTTGCTGAAAAAGTTTGATTTGCCTGTTTATAACGTTGCGTCCGATTGTTAAGTTACATTGTAGCCCTGGGTGTCCTAAAAGATGGGTTGGGAAATTGACTAAGATCAGCCACACAGGCAGTCAGCCATGCCTATGTGACTGACCCCCAATAAAAACCCTCTTGTTTGTTTGTCTGCTTATTTAATAAGGTTTGAGTGGAGGCTTATCCTATGGCTGTCACACATTCAACAGAGATGTCCAAGGGTTCCTGTAGTTTGAGGGTCCCCAAGACTAGCCTCAGTTTCCATGATCTGATAGAAGTACTTGCAGAACTCAGAAAAGCTGTTATACACTTAATTCTGACAAAAGGGTACAGATTAAAATCAGCAAAGGAGAAAGGCACATTGGGCAGGGTCCCAGAGACACCAGGCACAAGGTTCCAGTTGTCCTCTCCCAGTGGAGTCTCAGGAACAGTGCTTGCTTCTCCCAGCAACAGGCCTGGAACATTGCCAGCCAGGGCAGCTCCCCCAAGCCTTGGGGTCCCGGGTTCTTACTGTGGGTCAGTCACACAGGCATGGCTGACTGCCTGCATGGCTGACCTTAGTCATTCAATTGCCCACCCCTCTGGAGGTCAAGCTGATACATGGCAGGGTCCAAGGACCCTATCATAAAATCACACTGTTAGTTAGCACCGACCAGCTGGAGTGGCCCAAGGCCCCGGGGAAAGAAGGGCATGGCTGCCAGGCGGGATGTACCAAAGGGTTAGAGTTTACCTCCTAGGAGCAGGCCAAGGTCAAACCTTTCTTTGGAATGGGCCGGGTATGGACAACCCAGACATGATGAGTTAATTCTTGACTGCACAGTTCCTCTTATGGGCTGAGCTACTTGGTAAGGAATTCCAAGGTCAAGGTCAGACTGCAGGCTGAGTCCTCAGCACGTCCCAGCCACCTGGGTAGTGCTAACACAGCCCCATGCCTGGTCTGCATTCCACACTCATTAGATGGAATCTCTAGGGCTGGGGCCTGGACACCAGTACTTGTAGATTATATCCCTAGAAATTCGATACTGAGTTTCAGGTTTAAGAAGCCCTCAGTATAGGCTCTGGGACCACCCCTGTGGACAGGGTGGAGATAAGCATAGTAGAGAAGTGTAGATACAGGGATCATGTTCTTCCTGGAGGGTCAAGAAAGGATGTGCTATTTATGCTGAGCCTGGGGGAGCCAGCAAGGTTTAAATCAGGGGAGGGAGAGGTGTAGAGATGGAGGAGCAAGGGGACAGCAGAGGGGACAATAGGCTGGAAGGAGAGACAGAGGCTTAACCCCCAAAACCTTTAATGCCATTGGATTTGGTTTTGTGACTACTGGGCATCTAATGAGGCTCTTTGGGGCTGAGAGTGTCAGGCTCAGAGCTGTGCTTCATTTATTTACTTATTTATTAAGATTTTATTTATTTACTTGCCAGAAACACAGCTAGAGAGGGATCACAAGAAAGGGGAATGAGAGAGGGAGAAGCAGGCTTCCCACTGAGCAGGGAGCCAGATATGGGGCTCGATCCCGGGACTCCCAGGATCATGACCTGAGCCGAAGGCAGCCACTTAATGACTGAGCCACCCAGGCACCCCAGAGCTGTGCTTTAAAGACAGTAGTCCCTTGGCCCATGCAGGCTGGACTGCAAGTGAAGTAGGAAGAGGGAGAGGACAGCCAGGGCAGGAGGGACCCACTGAGCAGTCCTGGGAACAGAACCATCCATCATTAGTTCACTAAATACTCAGTTCATGCCCTGCTACGCCGCAGGTCCAGTTCTAGGCACTGAGGGCCCAACAGTGACCATCATACAGTGCCTGCCATTGTTGGGCTGGCAGACAAGGAAAGAAGCAATCAGCAAATATACTGTGTGTTAGGTGGGGCTAAGTGCTATGGAGGAAGTGAGGAGGAAGTAAGGAACGTGGGGAGGGAGAGTAGATAGCTTTCCACAGATGGGACTGGGGAGGGAAACACACCATAAGAGACTCTTAATCTCAGGAAACAAACTGAGGGTTGCTGGAGGGTGGGGGATGGAAGGATAGAGTTACTGGGTTATGGGGAAAAAGGAAAGAAAGAAAGAAAGCTGTCTACAAGAGAAGGGTGCAAAGGCCTCTCTGATAAAGTGACATTTGAGAGAAGTGAATCAAATGGATGTCAGCTGGTGGAGGGGTGGGAAAACTTTCCAGGGAGAGAGAACCACAAGTGCAAAGGCCCTGAGGTGGCCATGAGCGTGATAGTGAGAGTGGTATCAGTGGGGCTGGAAATGTGGAGGCGGATATGAAGGCATTTATGGAGAATCAACCAGATTTATGACTAATTGGGTGGTGGGTGGATGATATGACTTAGGTTTGGTTTAAGGCAGGGTGCTTAACACTTTTCTACACTTTAAAATCATGTGGGGACCATTTAAAAATTCCAGTGTTGGTGCTCTATTATTCTGCTTATCTGAAGTTCAAAAGTGACAAAACTACCCAGAATGTATAAGGAACTCTGACCACTCAATAATAAACAGATCATGTTATTTAAAACTGGGCAAAAAAGATATAGACACATCACAAAAGAAGAAATGCAAATGGCCAGTAAGCCCATGAAAGATACTCAATATAATTTGACATCAGGGAAAGCAAGTTGAAGGCACACTGAGACACTACTACCTACCCACTAGAAAGACCAAAATTGAGACTGACCACACTAAACACTGGCAAGGATGTGGGGCAATGGGAACTCTCATACACCGCTGGTGGGAATGGAGAATGTTATAGTCACTCTAGCAAACAATTTAGCAGTTTCTTAGAAAGCTAACATGATTTTATCATATAACCTGGCATTTCCACTACTATGTATTTGCCCGAGGGAAATGAAAAAAACATATGTTCACACAAAGACTTTCTTCTTTATGAATGTTCATAGCAGCGCTATTCATAATAGCTGACAATGAACAGTTCAGGTGTCCAATAATAGATGAGTGTGTGAATGAACTGTGATATATCTACACAATGGGATACTTCCCAACCATAAGTAGGAATGAGCTAGTGATGCATGCAACAACACGGATGAATCTCTAGAAGGTAGTACTAAGCACACACACACACACACAAAACAACAAAACACAAGAACAAACCAAAAGTAAACCACAGACTACCTACCATATGATTCTAATTGTATGAAATTCAAGAAAAGGCACCATAAGTGGCCAAAAACAGACCCGAGATCCGAGTTTGCCTGGGGCTGAGATTGGCAGGGAGACTGACTGCAGAGGGGCACAGAGGAACTTTTTTTGGTGTGAAAGAAATGTTTTACAGCGATGGTGGTGATGGTTTATACAACTATGAGTATCTATCAAGGCACATTTGCACACACAAAATGGAATATTTTAGTGTCAATGAATTATACTTCAGTAGAGCTGATGAAAAAGAAAATAAAGCTCATCTTTAATGGCAGAGGTCAGAATGGTGGTTACTGGGGGAAGGGAGGGGCACCTGCCTGGAGAGGGCACAGATAGCCTGCTGGGAGACAAAGTACCCAATACCTTGATCTGGATGGCCACCATCAGGATATGTACTTATATTAAGATTCATTGAGCGTACACTCAGGATTTATGCACTTTACCATGTGCAAATTATACTTAAAATTTAAAAAGTAACGACGTCTGGACCTCACTCCTAGAAATTGGGATTTAATTGGTCCAAGGATGTTATGGCCAAGCTTTGTTGTATTTTAGGGGCTCCTAGGAGAGTCTAATATCCAGCCAGAGCTGAGCGGCACTATTTTTACAGACAGGAGAACACTGTTGAGTCTGAGCACTGGGGCGTCTTCTGACGCCATTCCCAGTCTGGTAGCACATTTGGGGCTGGGGACCTTGCTCAGCTCAGCTCTGGCTTTCAGGGAATTTGAGGTGACGGTGGGTCTTCTGAGCTTCTATATGGATGCACACAGGGCTAAGCAGGGTCCTCCAGACTTGGAGGCTGTAGACAGAGCTGTGTGCTGAGTACTCTCGGGAACCGTGTACTTGGTGGGGTTTGCTTTTCTTACTCCTAGGGCCAGATGGCGGCAGATGAGGGTGCACAGGACACCTTGCGGCTCCAGTTCAAGGCCATGCAGGAAATGCAGCACAAAAGGTTACAGAAGCAAATGAAGAAACAAAAGGAAAAGGAACTGAGCCTTGAAATCAAAGTCGATGACCAAAAAGAACCCTTAGAGATCTCCGATGGTCTCAGCCTTCTCCAAACTGGGGAGCAAAACTCAACAAACAGCTTTGAGCAGAGGTAAATGCAAGTTTGAACTCTCTCAGGAGAACTGGAGGGAGGGAGGGAGGGAGGAAGGGAGGGAGCGACCTGATCGCAGACCACTGGGCCATCAGGTTGACTAGATGTGTGTTTCCAAGTTGAGCCACAGAGGTTTTGACACAGGTTGTTACTAAAGACTTGGATCTGATAGATCTGTGCTCATGTGGATATAATTTGGTATGAACGGTATTTAAAAATCATTTAAAGTCAAGTAGAAAATTGGAAACTCATCGGGGTGTAGTTTATTCACTTGAATTTTCTTATTCAGTCTCTCTTTCATGAAAATCGTGTTTGGGTTTCTGAGGAGCTGGTTGGCTAACTCTGATGATTTATAAATGATCATTGCTCCAAATTCTCATCTGAAAATTCTTTTTCCTATGCCAGTTTCCCTTTCCTGACACATAACCAACTCATAAATATACCTGTATAAAAAAGCTCTTGATGCATTCTTTGGTTCTTCACGGTGAAAATGTTGAAAGGAGTCCAGAATCCTGTCATTTTGCTCTAAATTCAGCAATATCATAGATGCATGTTGATTTATTCTTGTTATTAGAAGCAGAAGGCTATATTGATACAAAGTTCTCTGCTGGAAAAAACGAAAGAAAGAAAAGAAAAGAAGAAAAAGAAACCACAGTAGTTGTTGAGTTTCTCTTTGCTTCTGGTTTGGCCCAGACTCTCTCTCTTCTCCATTTGCAGACTCTACTTCTTATGGTTTCTTAATTTTCAAAATGTTCTACCAAAAAAATTGCAATTAGAAAAAACATACAGGTTGCTCATTAATTGAAAAAATTCCTATGGCTCCTAAATATTAGCTCTAAGTTAACCCCAGACCTAGTTTCCAATGATCTTTCCCCAAATCAAAGAAGCTGGAACTGGCGGAGACTCGAGCCATTAGGTAGAATACCAACTCTAATGATAACATCGGGGCTCCTGTGTAGCCCAGTCAGTTAAATGTCACTTTTGATTTTGGCCCAGGTCTTGGTTTTGGGATCATGAGTTCAAGCCCTGCATTGTGCTCCATGCTAGGTGTGGAGCCTATTTTATTTTATTTTATTTTATTTTTTATTTTATTTTATTTTATTTTATTTTATTTTATTTTCAAGATTTTATGTATTTATTTGACAGACAGAAACACAGCCAGAGAGGGAACACAAGCAGGGGGAGTGGGAGAGGGAGAAGCAGGCTTCCCGCCGAGCAGGGAGCCCGATGTGGGACTCGATCCCGGATCTCTGGGATCATGACCTGAGCCGAAGGCAGGCTCACAATGACTGAGCCACCCAGGTGCCCCTGGAGCCCACTTTAATAATGATGATGATGATATCAGCTGTTACCTAATAATTACCATACCCTCTAACTTCTGTAACTTCCTTGCCTCCCTTCTACCTGTCCCTAGGGAGCCCATTCTGTGCCTCACAGTAGAAGTGATCACAGACCCATCAGTCACACATTTCTCATGTTTTAAAGTCCTGAAGAGAGCCTGGCAAGATGATTCATAATAAACAAAACCAACCACCTGGTCTGATTTTCTGTCAGGTTTACCTGAAACCTAGAGCCTAGCCTTAACGTAAGGCCTGGGCAATGCTTATTTGGTCTCCCAACATGTGTGTGTGTTTATGTGTACGTTACGGCTTCTGTGTCCTTCTGAGCATTTGCGGCACATGTCACAAGATGTGCTGTACCTGCTCCCACAGCCCGTCCCTTTGAAATGCTTCATGATGCATGCTACAGTTCTCAGCCCATAGGTAATGTAGGGGCGTGTGGTTTCTTTAGTTCCAAATGGACAATGGGTTTGGCGGTTTGTTTTTTATTTTATTTTCTGCTACCTTCTTACTACTGATTTCTCATTTTAGTCAATGCCATTAAAGAAAATGGCCTGTATGATGTACACTCGGTGGAATTTGCCCAGATTGCCTTCGTGGCCTGTAATATAATATGTTTTTATCCATGTTCCATGGATGCTTGAAGGAGTATGAATTCTTGGAGGGGGCGATTGGTTACATAACCCTCTCTTAAATCCACAGTAAACAATGTTATTCAAACCTTTCCTTTCCTTTCGTGTGTGTGTGTGTGTGTGTGTGTGTGTGTGTGTGTGTGTGCAGTCACTCAGTTTTGAGAACAGCTTGTTAAAATCTGCTCATCGCCGGTTTCCATTTCGTACAGACCAGTTCTTACCCCCACCTAGTGTGTGACCCGATACAGCACGGTGTGCAGCGGGGGCCCGACTCCCGCCCACCGGTCCCTCTAATTCTGCCCTTGCCCTTCTAGGATGCTTGAAGATGAGATTGCACACCTTCGAGAGCAGCTCAGGGAGACGGTGGATGAAAATGGGCGATTGTACAAGCTGCTGAAGGAAAGGGACTTTGAAATCAAACATCTCAAAAAGAAAATAGAAGAGGACAGATTTGCCTTCACAGGTAGCTGGCGCATGGCCGTGACGGTGCCTGCCCAGAAGTCCCGGTCGCGGGCCCAGCCACTGCGGAGTGCCCCCCGCCCCCAGCAGGGTGAACGGCAGGCTCCAGAGGGCAGGTGCCCGGGAGAGAGTGCCAAGGGTCAGCTGTGGTCAGGCCTGTCCAGATGAGTGCAGGAAGTGAAGGAGCGGCGGGAGGAAGAGAGCAGGCCGGGGAGGCCAGGGCACGAGGAAACGGGAGTGCAAGAACAGTGGGGACAGCCGGCAGGCATTCTGGGCAGTATCGGTGGCGACAAGAGGGGTTCCCCATGGATCCTCGCTGCATGTCGCAGGGCCTGCGGGTTCCATTCGATCTTCCTGCTCCGGCTCAGACATTGTATTATGGATGTGAAAAACTCCCAGTGGAAGGAGGCCTTTTCTCCACAGCACGTGCTGCTCCAGAAAAGTGGATGGGACAGGGAATGTAGCTGTTCTGAGGGGATCTCCTAGGAGCCAGTAGGGTCTAGAGCAGGCTTGGCCCTTCAGGTCGGGGCTGGACTTTGGCTCTGTTGGTAGGGATGTTGGACTAGGGGCCTGCAGTTGACCTTCGTTCTGTGGGTGTGGGCTGGACATCGGCTCTGTGGTTCTGAGCTAGACCTTGGCCCTTGCTGGGGACCTTGGCCCTGACTGCCCTCTGTTCCGTCTACACCCATTGAGCAATTCTCCCAGGTGGCTTACTGGGAAAAGCCAGAAAGTTGGGCTAAGCTGTCACTGACAACAACGGGCCTCAGCTGCCATCTGCCAGGGCATGCCTCCCTGTCCTCGAGAGCCAGTCTCTCTAAGGGTGGGTGCGTGCAAAGCACCAGTACTGAATGAAAAGGCAAAGGGAGTTTGGTGTCCTAAAGGCCCCTCGTAGCCTGCTGTGTCTCCTTCCATTCTTTGGGCCTTTTCTGTCTAAAACAAAAACTACACCGAGGAAAAGGATTTGTGAGATGTAAAAACACACCCAGTCTCGCGTTCATATGTGAAGGGGCAGCTTGCCCTTCAGCAGGGCTGTAGAGAAGCAGGAGGCGCTTCCTTGCCCCAGGAGAGTGAGGAAATGGGGGCTCCTCCTTCTTGCCCAGCCTGTCCTGTGCTGTCTTTGTCATCTCTACCAGCTGACTCTTAGCCTCCTCTGACGGCCAGCCCTAACTCTTCCTCAAGACTGCTTAAATCCAGTCCTCGCTCTGCAGTTCCCATTTCTGATTGCCAACATCAAGTTCAGAAGAGAAACTGACAGGCCCTGGCGCATGTTTTTAGATCAGGCCACAAGGTGGCTGACAGCTGATGCACTGGATTTCCTTTGGCTGGATTTTTGGTCATTGCTTTAATTCTGTTTTTTTGTTTTGTTTCTTTTTAAACTCTTGTTTCTTTGTACGAGTTTTTGGTGATTGCCCGGGTGATCATAAAGTATGTACCTTTCACAGTCTACTTATAATTAGTATTTTACCACTTCAAGCAGAATGAAGAAACTACCATCCTATTAATAACATATTATATCTCTATATTGAAAATCCCAACAGATGATGTTGTAATATTTGCTCTCAACCATTACATATAAAGAGCCCAAGAAGACAAAAATTTACCCACATATTTATCCTTTTTGTGCTTGTCCACGCATTGCTGCCCCCTTACCATGGGGTTGCAGCTTCAAGAATGGGGCTTGGGAAAGCAAAAAAAACCTAAAAACCAAAACCAAAACAAAACAAAAAACCCAGAAGATTGTTTCCTCTGAGTCCCCCTTCTTGCCCTTTAGACTAGAGAGGGTCTAGGGGTACCTGGGTGGCTCAGTCTGTTAAGCGTCTGCCTTCAGCTCAGGTCCTGATCTCAGGGTCCTGTGGGGAGTCTTCTTCTCCCTCTCCCTCTGCCTGTCTCCCCAGCTTGTGCGCATGCTCTTTCTCTCTGAAATAGATAAAAATCTTTTTTAAAGAAAATAGACCAGAATCGCCTGGGTGGGTCAGTCGTTAAGCATTTTCCTTTGACTCAAGTAGTGATCCCGGAGTCCTGAGATCGAGCCCCACATCGGGCTCCCTGCTCGGTGGGAAGCCTGCTTCTCCCTCTCTCACTCCCCCTACTTGTGTTCCTCCTCTAGCTGTGTTTCTCTCTGTCAAATAAATAAAATCTTAAAAAAAATAAAAAATAAAAATAGAGAGGGCCTCTCTTGGACCTGTTCATGACCTCTAGTTCCGGGAATTTTGAGTCCTGGAAGGAAAATATAACCTTAAGATTAGCTGCTGGGCCACGTGTACTTCTAGGTCTGCTTTCCATTCCCATGTTCTGAGCCCTTTCTCTTGAAGTGTCCCCGGCCTCTTCAGCAGATAGGAGGTTGCCAAGGGCAGCTGCTCCGAGCTGCCCTACTCATTGCGGGGCCTGGGCCAGCAGCAGCCATCTTGGGCTGAGCTGCCTTGAAAACCATCCAGCGTTGTCACCAGTTGTCACTCTTAGGCTGTTCTGAGGCTCCTGATGGTTGTATTAAAAGGCAGGCCTAGAAAGGCATCTCTGCCAGTTTCCCATTGCTGGAGCATCAGAAGCATCCCGAGAACCTGCAGACCACCTGACCAGACCTGCTGTTGCACAGCTGGGCTGGGGGCTGTAAGGTTGTCCAGTCAGTCAGTCAGTAGCCAAGCTGGGCTAGTTCCCATTTCCTGCTATCGGCACAGCCCCACATCTTCCAACTTCGCACACTCACACCCTTCCACTACCTCTTCCCCAGCCTCCTGCCCTTGCCCACTGTGTTCCAGCTACTCTGCCCTGCCTGAGGGTCCTCGGATACTCCAAACATATTCCTGCCTCTGGACCTTTGCACTTGCTGTGTCCTCTTCTTAGAATACTCTTCCTAGTTGAGAACACTCTTCTTCGTGGCTTGACCCCTCACTTTATCATTCATCCCGATCTCTGTTCGCATGGGCCTCCTCTTTCCTGACCTCTCCATCTGAAACAGCATCACCCACCCCTCTCACCCTCTTGCCCAGCTTCACTTTATTTCATAGCGTGTAGTCCTCCTGGATATTGGAATATTGTTTTTTATTATCTGTCTCCCTGGCTAGAATGTAAAGTCCATAAGTCTTTTTTATTCACCATTAAATCCCTAGGAGAGAGAGTGCCCGATACTTGGTGAAAGCCAGTAAGTGTTTACAAATGGATGCATGCGTTTGTACTGGTTAGGTGTCACCACAAAACAGCGTGTAAGAAACCAGCACATAATGTCAGCAGCATTCAGCAAGAAGCATGGATTGAGCTCAAACATCTGGGGTTAATTGGGACGTGGCAGATCTAGGCCAGGCCTGGCTCGGGCGATTCAGCTGTGTTCCACGTGTCTCTTCCTCTTCCTGGGACCCATCAACTGGCCTGACTGTGTTCTTGTGGACATGGCACGAGCAAAAAAGGGGGAATTAACTGCCCACGTGCTTTCTAAGCCTCTGCCTGTGCCATCTCTGCTCGCACTCCACTGATCAAACAAGTCATTGGCTGAGCCAGAATCCGGCACGCATAGAAGGGCCGAGGGCTACACCCTGTTAGCTGGAGGGCATGGCAGTCACAGAGCCTAGGGTGTGGATGTGTGACCCTGTCACTGAGGAGGGCAGGAAGCATTGGGGCAATAAACTCATATCGCATAGAAGTAAAATGTATACTTTTCTAAGTGGCTGCATTTTTACCCATTGGAGTTGGGTTTCAGGGTTCCCAGGCATGCAGTTACTCACCTGAGCCTCCGCCCTTCCGTGTGTGTTCTAAACCCCAGGGCCACTGGTAGTGTGGCATGAGTTTGACGTGTGGCTCTGTGTGTTTCACTGACCTCACTGCTTTCCTTCATCGCAGGGACAGCCGGTGTGGCCGGGGATGTGATTGCCACCAAAATCGTGGAGCTGTCCAAAAAGAACCGGGTGCTGACGGCAGAGGCAGAGGGCGCGAAAGCCAGAGTGAAGCAGCTGGGCAGTCGTGTCCAGGAGCTGGAGCGGGAAGTGAGGGGCCTCAGTCATTCCTGCCTCTAGAGGGGACTTCCAGGACCCTGGCCACTCCTCCAGGAGGGAGCCACGCTTAGAGGCTTGGGGTCCTTCTGAAGGCTTGCGAAGAGTTCCTGAGTCTCTGTCATGTCCTGAGAGGGGGAAAGTGTCTCAGGAAGCCAGGGGGACCCAGGGCACAGGGAGGCAGCCATCTGGGTGCTTAGGACGCAGATCCGGGGCCTGACCACCTGGGTGCGAATCTCAACTTCGTCACTGACCTGCTTTGTGACCTCAAGTAGATTATAAATGCACCGTGCCTCAGTTTCCTCCATCTGACACATAGCAGTGACAGCGGTACTCACCCTCGGGTTTTTCTGGCCATTAAGAGATGTGCCTGGCGGAAGTAAGCACCAGGTAAACGTTTTTTACCTAAATTCACAGGGATCCTTGCTGGTGTGAAGCTAGAGCCATGAGCACTCCAGCAGCTGGCAGCACGTTTACCCACCTTCCTCTTTCTGCTGCCCCCTGCCCTCCCCGTCTAGTCACAGACCCCGCCCCCTTCCGGTCCTGGAGGACACAAGCCCAA
Organism: Spilogale gracilis; assembly: GCA_004023965.1. Lineage (NCBI taxonomy): Eukaryota > Metazoa > Chordata > Mammalia > Carnivora > Mephitidae > Spilogale > Spilogale gracilis. Next base: position 29,314 of record PITA01005713.1, on the reverse strand, counting down.
GAAGTTCATGGTCCCTTCGGAGCTGGGATGGAATCCACGTGCTAGCAAAAACCTATGTAGCTCCCTTATAGGGTATTAATATTCATTAATTCAACAATAATATGGCTATATTACATTAGGGGGCTTTCTCAGTCACACAGCACGCAGTGGTGCCGCATGGCGACCCCGATCCCATGGCCCTCCGTGGTCCCCCAGGCAGAGGGCCCAGCAGGTGCCAAGGCCCTGAGTGGCGAAGAAGGTCTGAGAGGAAACCGGGGGGCTAAGAGTAGAGGAAGATGAGGTCAGAGAGGGAGGAGCGCAGGCTGCCCCCTGGCCTTGTCAGATGTGATCTCGTCTTTGCGTGAACAATCAGGAAAGTGTTCAAGGGGTGGTTGGCTGGCTGTAGGAAGCTCCAGGCTCGGCTCCAGGCCCTGAGCCCATGGGGCAGGTTTCTTAGCATCTCTGACCCTGTCTTCTCGTCTACCACATGAAGTCCACTATCCCCTTAGGCTACACCTCCCAGATTGTGGACAGAGCTCCAAGATACAGACCCCGGCTGCAGTATTAAGTATGAAGCTGTTAGCGAATCCCAGTGTGTGTGACTGGGGAGTGGGGCAATCAGTTAAACGTCCTCCCCTTGCAGAGCAGTTTGTAGGGGCAAATTCTTCCGGGAATGGTCCTAAAGTGAGCTGAAAGGTGAGCCAGTGAGATCCGGGAGCCACACACAGGCGGCGGCCTGGAGCATGGCACTCACGCCCCGCGGTGGCCCAGCAGAATCCAATATTAAGTGCAAGGTTTGCTTTCCAGCTGCAGGAGGCCCTGGCCAGGCTACCAGCCAAGGCGGCCAGCGACACGGGAGCCAAGGCGTCGAGGGCTCAGATGGGAGACAGAGCCTTGGTATGAACTCTCTTCTGTGCTGGGGAGTGTGTGAGGCAGCTGTGGGCCTGGGCCTCCTGTCCTCTGTGGGGGTGTGGGCGCCTCCGCCCAGGGTCCACCCACTGCTGAGCCAATGCCCACCGGTGAAAAGCATCCTCAGTGTGGTCCTCAGGGAACAGCAACCAAGTCTGTGGCCTGAGGCCAGGAGTGCCGCAGTGGAGGCCCGTGAAGGTCTAACTCTGATTTAGTCCCCAGAGAGGAAGAACAGGAAGGGCCTGGGGACCCTGGAACCCTAGAATTTCAAGACCAACAGGGAAGGCCTGGTCCAACTGGCCTCCCACTCTCAACCCAGCTGCATCCTTTACAGCATCCTCACTGGGCAGACATCCAGCCCCTTACTTTCCCCAGGGATGGGGAGCTCACTACTGCCCAATAGAGCCTTGTTGGGGATGAGGGGACATTTCATATTGTGAGAAGTCTTCCCTTTGTGGAGCTCCAAATCTACAAAGCCAAAGTGACCAACAGGAATGGTGCTTGTTCCCCAGATTCCGTTCTACTCAGCCAGTGAGTAGGGTCTGGAACCCAGAAAATGGGAATTGCGGCTCCATGAAAGGAAGGCAGTCTGATTCTGTGGGCTACCAGGGAGGGACATGGAGCCCATGCTAGAGAATAAGTAGCCTCAGAATCTTAACAACAACCCAGGGCCCAGGGGTGTTCTTGGGGATACAGGGAGTCAAGCCTTAAGGGCTCCTTTTCTAGCTCCACCTCCCTTTGCCTACAACTCAGGGTCAAGCCACCTTGTGCCTGTCGTGGGGAGAGTTCAGCCCTCAGTCTATAGTGATAGGCCCCTAGGGTTCCAGGGGGAAACCTAGTGGGATGAGGGCTAGTCTTGGATAACTCTGTCTCATTGCCAGGGAGGCGAAAGAGGGGCTCTGCCCTTGGCGGGAGCAGTTCTGTAGGGCCTTTCCTCGTTCCAGGGGCCACTGCTAAACTGCTCCCTGTTTACCCACAGCCCTGAGCATTGCCATGTATCTGACGAGGCTGCCATTGATGGGAGGTACTTGTTTAGTCACTTTGTTGAGCATGATAGGATTTTCTGAGCCCTGTGACACAGGGAATCAAAGACATGGCCTCTGTCCACAGGGGAGCTCAGGAGGGGAGATGAGTAGCCACACTGAAGGAAGGAGGGGGACAGGGCCTCAGGGTTCACGGAGGGAGCGCCCCTCCCTGGGAGGCACGCAGGCGGTGGGCAGGAGGAGGGGGTCCTCAGGTGGGCCTTGCCGTGCACATGGGCCCAGCCCTCGCCGGGACACTGGCTAGCCCCCTTTGCCAGCGACCACAGGCCAGGCTAGGCCCCCGGCATTGCCCTCTGACAGAATCTGGCCCAGACTCCATCCTTCGTATGCCTCTCTCTAAATACTCACGGGCCCCCTGGACACTGGGATTAGCGTACCCCTATTTTACAGATGAGGAAACCAGGTTTGGGGAGGAGAGTCATTGCCTGCATTCTAGATCCGGTCCGCGATGCGTGCTCTCCCCATGCTTTGAGCAGGGTCACGGCCGCCGCGTGGGATGCCCATGAACATGGCTCCTGCATCGCTGTCAGGGCCAGTGGGCCTCACGCACCGAAGACCCGATAGGCAGGTGGTGCTGCTTCCCGGCTCGGGGCACGTGCAGAGTAGCGCCTTGGAGGAGGAGGACAGGCATTCAACAGCAGGGAGCGGGACTGGCAGGCAGCAGCCAGGTGGGGGAAGGACACACACACACACACTTTTTAAAAGATGCACCTGTGTCTTATGTAAGTTCCCAGTCATACTCTGTTCACACTGGGTATTCTGTTTGGCCTCCGGTGGTGCTGTGATTTGTACCCATTCCATAAATGAGGAGACCAGATGAGGTCAGACTTCTTGGGCCGTGTGTCCGGTTCCCATTTCCTTCCCTGATGGTTTTCACCTTGATTGTCCACAACCTCAACCTCTGGGGACCAGGGAACTTCGCAGACCCAGTCTCCCTAGATCTGCCTTCTGCACCAGGGTCCCGGGAAGATCCTGTGTATACCAGCGGAGGAAAGTTCAGAAAGCCGCTGCTGCACCTGGCCGGCTTCCCAGAGGCTCAGCCCACCTGGTCTGTGCGGGAAGGAGCAGACGGTCTTGGCTTCGTTGCCTGATGGGCTCCTCCACCCACCCATGATGCCTGGATGTCCCAAACAGCTAGGGCAGGGCAAGGACCAGGCTCCTTCTAATCCGACTCGTGTCATCCCCAACCGCTGTGTGCCCTAGGACAAGTTACTCCCCACTCTGCGTCTTATTTTCATCACTTATGGAAGGCATTCCAGTGGGCTGACTGTGGAATCCCTTCAATGCCAACCTTCTGTGAGTCTCAGAAACTTCTACTGAAGACGGACAAATGGGCAGCACATTTGAGAAAATTCACATCCAAGTAGTTTAAATCAAACATTATTAGAAAAAAAAAAGACATGGCTAAGAGTTCCAGCAGGCAGAGTTTTCATGGTTGCTGCAGTTCTTCAAGGCACAGAAACGGAGTGTTGGGCGATGAAACTGGGTCCTTATTTCTGTTGCATGAGCTCCTTGCTTGGAAAGGGAGCTCAAGGCCCAAGCGGATGGTTTCAGGAGGAGGAGGCCCTGAGTTAGGATGGTCATGGAGGGTTGCCTTCCATGATGGAACTAGTCCCCTCCTTATTCTGTGCCAGTCTCTGGAGTGCCCACGCCTAGGAAGGGTCTGGACGGGGTGGAACCCACAGGCCTCCTCCGGGAACTCCCCCTCGGTGGCCATCGCCTCCTGTCCCTGGGAGTGCAAAGGGCTCAGCCCCCCAGAGGTGGTGCTGCTGCACCTTTCCCAGCCAGGTTCCTCACCCCCACCCCAGCCAAGGGGCCTCCCCACCTCCGCCAGCCTCTGCTTTGCATCTGAAAGGGGCTGACAGTAGAACCAACCTCACATGAATCCCCTAGCCTGGTGCCTGGCACAGCCCGGCTCATAGAGCCAGGATCGTCGTGATTTCAGCAACAAGTGACCCCTCTCTCCTCTGTCCTGCCCAACTAGCCAGAGGCCCCAGAGGTGAAGCTCTTGCAGGACAGGCTGGCGGCCACAAACCTGAAGATGAGTGACCTCCGCAACCAGGTCCAGTCCGTGAAGCAGGAGCTCCGGATGGCCCAGAAGGTACTCTAGTGCCAGGGTTCAGGTGTGCTTGCGGGGCTGGGAGCGGGCAGAGCGTGAGCAGAACAATGGGTTCCATTCAGGAGCAGCAAGTGCTTGGCCCCATGAGTCTCATGCTCTGGGCCAGGCTCCAGATCCAGTAACTTCCTTCTGTCAGCCCTTCCTACAGATGACTGGGGAGTGGGATTGCTGGCCGCCTGTGGGAGCCTTGTGGTGCCTTACCCGCCCAGGACAGAAGAGGCCAGGGCCCCCTACCCAGGGAGAGTCCTGCCGACCTCCCTTGTGCTACCTGCATCCTAGTGGATCCTGGGTCTCTCTTTAATAAGCCACCTTGAACCTGGAAACCTGCCAAGACTTGCGTCCTGCCCTCTGCTCTCTGTAATATTAAAAAATGAATAGGTTGTTTGTGTATTAAAGGCCCCTTTCAAAGGAAAATACTCAGACTTGGGACGCAGGCCCAGCTGGTTCATTATTTATTTTTATTTACATAGTGAATTTTCTGGCATTTGTCCTCCCGGCTGGAACCACTCAGACTAGCCAAGATTTCCAAAACAGTGTTCTATTGTGGAAACAAGCGCCAGAGACTCGGGGCACTAGCTTGGTTCCCGTGACAGGCTTCAGGGGCCCAGGGCACCCCCTGGAGGCTTTTGTTTCCACCTCAAAGCCTTGAGGTAGGGACCTGCGCCCCACCCTTCAAGAGCCACAATGTTGGGCCCTTCTGGAACCAAACATCCCCAGTTGACGTTTGGTGGTCATCGTCCTCGCTACACTCAGGCACGGCCCCTAGTCAGTGGCTTTCCACAGAGGGGGAGGCCCCGTGGTGGAGCACTTCCTGTAGCCACCCAGACGATCTCAGTTCTGAGTGGCAGGTGAACAGATTGAGGAAGCAGATTCTGGTCAACTTTGTGGTTCACTCATCCCAGAATCTGTCAAGAGCAGAGGGCCCCCTCTGAGCACTGTTGGCAGTTCCCTGCCTGCTGGACGCATCACCAGGAAATGCAGGGGGCGAGGGGGTCACTGCTTTCCCCGGGGGCATGGTCAGCTGGCTTTTGAAGCAGGAGGCAGGAGTGCAGATGGGGGCCGGGCCCTCTGGGAGTCCCACGCACCCAGCTTTAGGGCTCTAAGGGCCTTCTCTCCTGGCCTCACTAAAAGCCCCACCTTTTCCAGGTTTTGACCAGCGAGGTTGGGGAAGATGTGAATATCCAGCAGCTCCTGTCCTCCCCGGGGACTTGGAGGGGCCGGGCCCAACAAATTCTCGTGTTGCAAAGCAAGGTAAGTGAATAGAGGGCTTGAAATGTCCCAGAAAGCTCACACCACCCCACGTGAGAGACACAGAACCCTAAAAGGGCCCCCAGGCCCAGCAGAGCATACTTGCAGAGCTGTTGTTTTATATTCTCCCCCACCGGCCTGATTTTAATTTGTTATTTGATGAATAAACATTTATATAACACTTAGGATGTGCCAGGCCCTGGCTCTAACAAATGCCAAAACCTTTGATTTATTTTACTCTAGGCATATTTTTCCCCCTAGTTCATGTAAATTCGCGTGACTGTTGTACTTGCCGGCTTTTTTCCAGTTTTGTCCAGATGCTTATAGACTTTTGAAAGTTTGAGTTACCCAATAAAGACCTAGCCTTATCTCCCTCTTTATGTTCTAAATATTTTGGAGCATCTCTAGGGCTAGGAGTTGGGGCTCTGGAGCCGGGCTGCTTGGACTCAAATCAGCTCTCAGCTCAGCAGCTGTACGGCCTTGGGCAAGTTCCTTCACCTCTCTGAACCTCGGTTTCCTTCTCCCTATACCATGGATAACGATAGGGGCTATCCCACAGGGTTGATGGGAGGACTGGATGAGTCAACATGTGTAAAATGGCCGGCACAGAGCCTGGCGTGGAGCGAATGCCGTACAAAGGTTAGCTGTGGTTATCTTCCTCTTTCTCCTTCAAACCAAGAAGCGCAAGAGTAGGAGTGTGACTTACCCTACTGGCCACACATGACCTTCGTCCCCAGGGACTTCAAGTACACAGTTCCCGGTAGCTTTGACCTTCCGGGCCTCCTGTGGGATCATCAAAGCCAACACGAAGTGGGAATGGTGTCCAAAATATTGTGATTAATGACCGATGCGTGGCCTTGGGGTTCAAGAGACCCCAGTTTGAGTCTGGCCTCGGTCGCTGCTCTACAGTTCCAGTGACCTTAGACAAGTCACTTTGTCCCTCTGCGCTTCAGTCTCCTCACCGGCAAACCAGAGCGTGTTGTGGGTTAAATGAAATAACATCTGTAAAGTACCCAGCACAGTGCCCGTCGGTAATAAGCACTTGACACATTAGTTGTTATTGTTGTTAAGCTGTGATTGAGAGTTTCATGCTGTGTTCTCTGATGCTTAAATGGAATTACCACACAGTGCCACATGAGGGCGCTGATGCGTGCTCTCAAAACCATGCTGCTGCCCTTTATTGGGGATCCTAGTGAATTTTGCCTTGGCACAGTTTACCTAACCGTGTTCCATCATTTGTGTTGTATCAACATGGAAACCAGGGTTAGAAGGACCCTAGGGGTTATTTACTTCTGCCCCAGTGCAATAAAGCCATCGTTTCAGGGGGTGACATCTACTTGTCACTTGCTGAGAGCCTATGAGTGCTGGACGGTGTGCCAAGGGCTTCACCTGGGCCATCTTGGGGTTTCTCAAGGTTGCCTAATTCTAAAAAGCACCCACAGGAATTGTTTAAAATGCAGATTCCAAGTCCTTCCTCTGGAGCTCTGACTTGTTGGTCTGGAGTGGGCCCCAAGATTTGTCATCCCATGAAGCATCTTGTGGGTTCCCAGGCTCAGACAAGTTCAGGATACTGAATCCTTAGAACATTATGTGGGGGGTACCTTTAGGCCCATTTCACAGATGAGGGGCCCTTGATTCAGAGAGGTGAAGTAAGCGTGCACAGTCACACAGCTAGTGAGACTTGGGGCTGGTCTCCCAGCTTTTAATTCCGCCCTCCCTCCGCAGCGTCTCCTGCAAGCGGCCAGGAACCCATGGCGTCCCAGGGAGCACACCCAGTCTTGGGTTAGAGAGTTCGTCCTTGTACTGAGGCCTTCCATCCTTTCCCTTCCAGGTTCCTGGAGTCACATCTGCTTCTTGGTCTCAGATCGCCCCTAAGCAAGGGAGGGGGTGATTTTTCTCCTTCTTAAGCTAAACCTCCCTCCTGTCCTCCCCTGCTTGGCTCCAGATGCCACCCCAGACTCCTCCCCCACCCCAGCCCCTCACACCCCTGCGTCCATCTAGAACAGCAACATCCAGTGTCTGGGAGGACTTCCCGTCGCACCCGGGGCCAGCCCCTGCATGGTTGAGCCTGCGAGGGCAGACCCACTGCACATTGACGAGCCCCCTCCCTTCCAGGTTCGCGAGCTGGAGAAGCAGTTGGGACAGACCCGGGGCCCGTCTGCAGGAGCACCCCGCGACGAGTCGCCTCTCTGTCCAGATCCGAGGAGGCTGTCAGCACAGGAGAAAAACCTGCTGAGGATTCGCAGCCTGGAAAGGGAAAAACAGGAGGGCTGGGAGGTAATGCAGGTCCTGGGGAGAGGGCAGTTGGGAACATGCGACTGGGGGATGGTGACCACCCCTGCAGGGCCTGAGGCCCATGTGGTCACGAGCTCTGAGCCACCCGTTAGAGGCAGGAGACACCTGCGGGGTAGGGGTCACCTCAGTGCCTCTTCCTTGTGTCCTGTCTGTAAATCAGCTGGGTTGTCAGCCCACTTCATGAGCTTTGGGTGGCCCCGTCCTGGCTGTTCTGGGATGATAGACTTGCAACTGTCACCCTAGAAGGAGCAGAGGCAGTCAGCACCCCGAGTGAGGGCCCAGGGACAGGGTGAGGTGGGGCCCAGTGGGGGAGAGCTCCGGGCTGCAGAAGCTGGGCGCCACGTCTCCCTGGCTGTGCGAGGGGTGGCGGGAGCCCGACTCCACCAGGCTTGCGTGGCAGAGAGAATTGATTGGCACATGTAGATGAGCGGTCTAGAGGCGGCCTAGAGTCAGGCACAGACGGAACCAGGGATCTGGGGTCTTGGTCTTGGTGCCGCTTTTTCCGGACCGGCTTCACTCTCTCCCGTGGAGACTCCCAGTAGTCCCAGTCTCTATCTTCCAGCCCAGCCCCCAAAACAAAGGGCTTCTCTTTCCCAGCACTTCTGACACAGTCCCAGAAGGAAGTGTCACCTGTCTAGCTCAGGCCATGAGCCCATCCCTGAGCCAGTGTCTGCCGCTCAGGGTCCGGGCTGCTCTGACCAGCCTGGCTTCAGATCTCCATCTCAGGTCTGGGAGCTGAGTCAGCCTCTCAGAAGTGGGGAACAGGGCTTTCTCAAAGGAAGCAGAGGAAAAAGCAGGGTGGGGTGGTGGCAGGCTGGGCAGGCCCATGCCAGTGGCCCTGGCAGGGGGCTTCCTCATAGTGAGGCCTGCGTTTCATCCAGAGACTTCCATTCGTGGCGCCAATCCAGGACTAGACCCTGTGTTAGGAACATCGTGACCATCGCTATACTGTATCCCCAGCATCCTAGATCACTGGTGTGAGGAGGGAACAGGCCGACTGGACAGCCATGCCGGGCCAGGTTCTCCTGGACCTTGTATGCCAGCCAGGGGGTTGGGCTTTGATCTTGCAGGAAGTGGAGACCCACCAAAGGGGTTTAAGTCGTGGAGAGACATGGACCGCTATGCACGTTGGAAAGGTCGCCTGGTCAGGTGGCGGTGGGGAGGGCAGCTAGGTCAGAGGAGGCGTGGCAGGCAGAGGCAATGATCCACGTGAGACAGGACCAAGGACCTGAGCCAAGGGCCAGACACCTGCCGCTTCTGAGGGCCCACTTTACAGGGCTCAGTGATGGGAAGAAAGGGAGAGAAGTGGAAGGATTGTGAAGGACTTCCAGTGAGTCTGACGGTGGCTAGGAGAGACAGGGAGAGAACTCAAGGGAGATGGGGAGATGAGATATGAAAATGTTGGGTTTGAGGTGCCCCTAGCTCAGACTTCCACACTCACACAGAGCAGGATATGTTGCGGTCAGTGAGCCAGTTGTAAGCCGCAACGCGGGCGGACGGAAGCTATCCCCTGTGTGCTCGCCAGGCCCCGGCTGAGCCCGGAGCGAGGAGACACGGGGCAACAGGTAAGCAGTGGCTGCCTGCGGCAGAGACCAGGGATCTTTGCACATTCATCATCTGCTAGTTTCCATTTCTATAACTCACTTCCACAGGGGTCTGAACATACTTTTCCAATAATGATTAACCCTCAAGACCAAAGCAGATCACGTCGCCCATTGGCCAAAGCCCTCCTCAGGGTCTCCGCCTTGGCTCCTGATGGTTCACCTAATCTGTCTCTGCCCACTCCGACCCTGGCCCTGACCCGTCCCCTCTCTCACTGTGCTCTAGCCATGCATGTTCTACCCCAGGGCCTTTGCTTGTCCCCTCAGCACCCTTCATCTCCTCTTAGACGTCACCTTTCAGAGAGGACTTCCCTGGCCATGCCACTCCCTTCCCCAGTTTTCCATAAGCAGAACAGCAGGCAAACAATTGGAACAGGTAACCTGTTTAACATCAGTCTGCCCAGCTCAGAAGTTAGCTCTTTGGGGATAAACACCCTGTTTTGTTCTCTGCCATATCCCTAGCACCTATAACAGTTACACAGTAGGCCCTCGGGATATATTTGAGAAGGAAGGGAGGGAGGGAGAAAGGGAGGAAAAAGGGAGGAGGGGAGGAAGGCGTGCACGCACTTGAGTTGCCGGTTAGTAGCTGAGCCAGGCAGGTCTGGGCTGAAGTGCCAACGTGTGCTGAGGAAGTGAGGTGACACAGGGGGTGGCCCCTCCCTCTCATTCTGGCTTGTGGTGTAGTGAGCCACTTCTGTTTGAACCCTAGACTTAGCGTGGCTTTTCCCTTTCTTCAGCTCAGGCTGGGATTGAGAGGTGGGGACAGCCACGCTCAGGAGGACATGCCCGCCGTTGGCAAGTGTGACTCTTCTCATGTCGACCCTGACAGAGCAGGGGTGGCTCTCGGGCTCTTGGGCTCACGGAGGAGTGTTGCTGTTAGTGACGTCTGTCAGGTGCAAGAGTAGGGCTCCACCTGACAGCCCTGAGACGTGGGGCCTGGGAGCCCCTGGCTCTGCTGCCCTGCTCTCCGGCCTTCAGAAGTGCCCCCTGTCCCTGGGCCTCACCTGTGAGCGGGAGCCTGGGACCCATTCAGCCCCACTGCCCACGACCATCCTTCCTGATTACAGAAACTCGTGGGGGAGCGGGATGCCCTCCAGAAGGAGCTTGAAGAACTGAAGAAGAGGTCGGAGGGCGTCAAGTCCCGGAATAAGGTGCTGTCAAGCGAAGTGAAGACCCTGAGGAGTCAGATGGGGACCCTGGTGGAGAAGGGCCGGCATGACGATGAGCTCATCGACGCCCTCATGGTATGGCCCCGCGGCTCGGGCCGGGTGAGGGCCCTTTAACGCAAGCCCCCGGCCCGCCTGGAAGCCCACAACCCCGCCCCAGGCAGAGTGAGCCCTCACATATCCCAGAGGCCACCTGCGTCCTCCAGAAGCCATGGTCTCACCTGGGCACCAGCCCCAAAGCCGCGCCCCAGGGGCAGGAGCAACTCCGAGGCCCCCTGAACACACGTGCACGTCATGTCGTGCCGTGCCGTGTCGCTGCTGGCTGTGACGTGCTAGAGCCACTGGGCCTGCGGACCGCAGAGGGGAGGGGACGGGAGTACACCCTGGGTCGGCTTCCCCTCGAGGAACGGAAGGGACAGCTGAGGGGCCAGTTTGAGTCTTGTTCTTGTACAGAACACAGTCCCTTCCGGGCACTTGGGGTACATGCGGTTCATAATGGTTAGTCGTCAAGACAACCCTGGGGTCGTCTGTTCTAATCCCATTTCACATATGGGGAAACTAAGACCCTAGTTAGTTAGCCAAGTCGTCCAAGATCCTACAACCAAGTTCAAACCAGGCCAACCTTGATTATCAAGGCCACACTGCTTTCCTGACCCTAGCCGGGCCTTTTCTGTCTGGGGTCGGCGGTGCCCCAGGGTTTTGGTCCCTGAATCCCAGATTGCACCCGGGCCCCCGGGGTGGCCATGCCTGCCTTGGGTGGGGGGCCTGGGGTGGTAGGTGGAACACAGAAGATCCGCTTCTGCGGACACCTCGCTGAGAGATCCTAGGCCAGTGGCACTCCCTCTCTGAGCCTCAGCTCCCAGTCTTTAAATAAGGTATGGAGATGCATGTCCTCGGAGGTCGCTGTGAGCCACCATTCTGTGTGGCTGCAGATGGCTCGAGGGAGGCTGCCGACGAGCCCCAGCCGAGCCGTCCACCAGCACTGTGCCCTTGGGCTCTCTGGGCCTCAGTTCCCTCTGCGTTCCTCGTCAGTGGCCTGTCCTTCCTGGTGGCCTTCCTGCCCACTCACCTCCTGGAGGCATCTGTGGGGGGAGAGGGCCTCAGTTGGGTGCTGAGGGATCCCTGGCCAGGGGTCCAGGTGCTGCCCCAGCAGAGGGATAGGGTTTCCTTTTCCCCAAGTATCTCCCCCACTGACTGAGCTGCTTTCTGCCATCCCGAGAGCCCCTTCGATGTCCTTCTCGGTCCAATCTCAGACAAGGAAGTTGAGGACAGGAAAAGGGCATGGTCCCCACCTGCCTGGTGAGCCCCCCAAGGGCAGGCAAGGAAGGTTCTGCTGTTTCTCAAAGCAACAGGTGGTGTCCCACTGTTAGGCTCCTGCAGCAGCAGGGAGTGGTGAGGGAAGGCGGTCTTCCCTGTCCTGCCTTGCCCAGGGGTCAGGGCTAACCCTGTCTGTCGTCTGCCCTCCGTCCTGGCCCCACAGGAACAACTGAAGCAGCTCCAGGAGATTCTGGGCAGCCTGAGCCTGCAGGAGGAGAAGACCCGGGCCTCGCAGCGCCGCCTGGACCAGCAAGCCAACGACGAGGCTCAGCAGAGCGGCAGCCTCATCACCCAGCTGCGGGCCATGGTGGCCGAGCGGGAGGCCAAGGTGCGGCAGCTGGAGCTGGAGATCGGCCACATCAGTGTGCAGGTGAGTCGGGCGCTGGCCTGGCCCGGCCTCACATCCATCGCCGAGCCCAGCAAGTCCATCTACCATCCGGAGAAATCTCAACAACTTCCTCTGCTCTGCACGTCCCTTCCCTTGGGCCACACCGCGTCCTCCCCGGCTCTGCTCTGGCCCCTGCTTCCATCTGGCTTCTCACCCCTTCTCCCATACATTTCATCACTTTCCTGATTGTCTCCTGACTCTGCACGAAACCTGTCTGTGCCTCCCAGCTGCCCGTGGCCTCACTCGGTCCTGGGGGGGCGGGGGGGGGCAGGCTCCTTCCAGCCTCGCCTCCCCTCCCCCACTGTGGCCCGCATCCTAACCATCCAAGATGGTGGCCGCAGTGCCGGGCTTCACGTCCACATTCCAGGCAGTGGGGGCGCGGAAAGGAAGCTGCACTCCACTGGCTTGCAGGGCCCCATGTGACCAGCTCCTTCTGCCACCCCTCCTGCGTCTCCTCATCACCCCTCCTTTCCCCCCACACCCTGGCCGCATGGCCTCCATTTAGCTCCTCACATAGTCCCGCTTTCTCCCCACTGCAGGCTTGGGCACATGCCGGAAGCAGGTGCCTTCCCTTCCCTTCCCTCCCCCACTGCCGCTGCCTGGCCAGGGGCCCCCAGCTTTTAGGTCTTACCAAGTCATGAGCTCTTCCAGGGAGCCCCAGGGCCCCAGGCTGTGTTCCATGCCCCCCCCACCCCCGCCGCAGGCACTCGCCTAACTCCCAGCACTGGGCCAGTAGGTGTTCACAGGTGCTCACCCAGCGCGGAGCCCCGGGAGAGTTGTACCTTGACGGGTGCCTGTCAGCCAGGCCCCGTGGGCTCTCTGGGGCTCCTTCCGGTGGCGGTGGTGGTGCTCAGAGGGGAGGGGACTTGGGAACCTTGACAGCCACACAAGTCTCACGGTGACAGAGAGGCTTCATAGTCAGGCTGCCAGGTATGGCCGAAGCACGTCACAGAGCAGCTCTGCCCTTCCCCCGGGGGGAGCCACAGTCCCGGCAGGAGCACGGGGCCCAGGAGAGCGCCTCCTCTCCAGCCTCAGGCAGGTGTTGGCAGGGGCTGGTGGTCTGTCCTGGAGCCGTCCATCCCTTGGGACCCTGGTGGCCAGGGTGGAAAATGCTGAAGTCCCTGAGGCTGAGGGGAGAGCCCGGGTTATGACAAAGGCCTGGGGACACGGTGTGTGTGGCAGTCCTTGCCCTGCTTCCCACTGGGAAGTGACATGTGAAGGCGCACACGGAACATTCCCATATTTTCACCTCCCCACTGTCCTGGCTCCAGGGATGCAAAGGGAAGCGATGCTTACCTCGGAGATCATCAGCCGACTGGGGGCCAAGCGTTACCCACCAGACAGTTGATGCAGGGTCTCAGGACGGGTAGGGCTGGGGGCCATGCCAGGCGGGCTGGGGCTCACCCCAGCTGTCCACCCCTGATGGACTGACCCCCTGCTGGGGGTCCTTCTGGGCTCCTTCAGTGTAGCCTCCCCAGCTATCCGGAAGGAGGTGGGAAGGGAGCATGGTGAGCCCAGCCTCCCCTCAAGACTGCTGGCCTCGCTGAGGCCCTGCCACCTCTCTGGTCTCGCGTATCTGCCAAGTCCAAGTGTCCCCAGCTGACAAAGGCGGCTGGCCTCCAGTCACACCTGGCGTTCCCCCTATGTGGGTGAACGTGGGTGAGCCCTGAGAGGTGGGTCCACTCAGAGACATGGTCTCTGATCAAGGGCCGTGCCCTTCCCTTTGGGACCTGAATGTCGAACAGCTTCCTGGCCCAAGAGAGGCATTCTTAGATGCCATTATCATGCAAGGAGTACCTTCACCAAACAGGCCTCGCTTTTCACTCTTGAAAAGAAGCCTCTTTCATATGCCCTCAAAGCCTCAGCTCCAGCCAAGGCCCCCTCCTGCCTTCTCCAGGCCTCTGAGCCAAAGCGCTGAGAATCGAACCCGCGTCTGTTCCCTGCAGTATCTTCAGAATAAAGGAGTGAGCAAGGGGTCCGGTGGGACTGAGGTCAACCCCGCCTACACCAAGTTCCTGGAGGAACCGGGCCAGACCAAGCCCCCGGACTCAGCAGGCGATCATGTTGGCAGGCTTGGATCTTCTCGGTAAGAAAGAAAAAATGGGGTGGAGGGGTCGGAAAGTGAACCTTAATTATTCAGAAAAAAGCCTGCCTCTGCTGGGAAGCCACGGGTGCAATTTTAAGATGACTGTGGCCATGTCCTGGCCATATGTGGGCCTCTCGTATTCCGTTAGCCTGCATGTGCATGGGGGAGCCCATCAGGCCCAGATTTTACGACTACTGGCAGCGCCCTGTGGTGTATTCTCTGAGCCGGCCTTGAGATGCACCTGTTTCTAGGACTCTCAAACAGACCTGTCTTGGATTGCTCGAGCCTCTGAGGTCTCCTGGTTCTGTCTCGTTTTGAGCCAGCAAGAGTTCTGGAAAGAAGGGCAGCAAATCCCTAGGAACTGCTGCGAGGGCAAGCACTGGCCACCTCCTGGGGCTCCCCGGATCCCTGCTGGCCCCTGCTCTCCTTCCAGGCGAGGCCCAGCCGGCCTCCCTGTGGTGACGAGCCCCTTCTGCCTTCACACAGCTCCGTGACCAGCCTGGGCCACACGCTGGTGGAATCTGCTCTCACGTGGCCGTCTCTGTCCAGTCCTCACGGGGCCTCACCCAGGTACGAACCCGGGACCCCAAGGCCCTCACAGTCCTTCCGCCCCTGATCGCTCAGCCAGTACTGCCATCCCATCAAAAGGAGGGGAAACCGAGGCAAGGCCAAGTCCAGGGGCTCTTCCAAATTTACATAAGATCATGGAGGGTCAGGGAGGCCCAGTGGCTTACCCAAGGTGAGAGAGCAAGGGGCTACTGAACCCGAATCTTGGCCTCTGGCCTACAGTCTGATGTCCCTTCCTGTGACCACTGAGTTAACACCGGAACCTTCCAGGGCCTGGAGCCCAGCTCCTTTCCTTGTCTTCTGTTCCCCACTGAGTCTCTAGGGGGAGAATTTCATGTCATATGGGCTCCCACTTTAAGTCACTGATATCCCCTCAGCTCTCTGGCCCCCTCTTTGTTGTTAGAATCAAGCCTAGGGCTTAAATGGGCCTTTTGTTCTTCCTGCCAGCTCATAGACAAATGGTAGCTTTGTCCTGCCTCTGAGCCCTGTCCTGAGCCCTGCCCACTGTCCACTGGAGACATGCTCCTGCTGTCGTCCCCTGTCCCCACCCCTCAGGCAGGTCAGCTCAGGTCCCCGGCCTGGCCCCTGAGTGGCCCGCGTCCATGACCCACTTGCTGTATGGCTCCAGGCATTGATCCTCTCCGGGCTGCTCTTTCCCAAGAAGGGCCTGTGACACTTCTGGCCTGATGTTTGGCAGCATGAGGATGGCGGGCCCACCCTGCAGCCGCCCCCCCATCAGCCCGGGGTCACCAGGGCATTTAGAGGAGAGTGGGCATGCCACACTTCCAAAAGTGGGAGGCCAAGGACAAGATGATCCTCAAGACCCGCTGCAGGCCTGTGTGGCTGTGACCTCTGCCCTCCAGAGGGAAGCAAGAGCAGGTGTGCTCCTGGGCTGTCCAGATCGCGGGTCCCGTCCTGTGCACTCGCGGGGACGCCTCCTGAGCCTGGCCATGGGCGGGCCCTGCCCCCGTGGGGCGGACAGTTCTCTTCCGTCAGCGACAGGACAGGCGGGAGCGGCCCCACAGAGGGTGTCTGTTGAGGCTGGCGTGGTGACTGGGATGGGGTGTCTGGGAGGAGAACCCCTCTCTTCCGTGGCTCCCCCCACTCTTCCCCTCTTCCCTCATGAGAAAATCACGGAGGTGGGTTGACCAGAGCTTCCCTGAGGGACCGCGTGTGCGCAGATCCGCCGAGCATCTGCTGGGTTAGATGCGGGCTCCGATTCGGCGGGCCGGACCCTCAGCCACGGACTCAGAGACTACACTGAACCGCAAGGCCTTAAGGCATACTTAGGAGTCAGGACACGGAGGGGTCTGCAGTCCTCCGGCCCATCTCAGCCAACCCCTCAGTGTTCAGAGGGAGGACCCAGGCCCAGAGAGGGAAAGAGACCTGCCCGAGACCTCAAACCAAGTTAACCTCTGGTCTCGCCCTTCCCCACCCCCACCCCGCTGTGTCCTGTGCTGCTAGGAGAGCAGATCCAGGGCCACCAGGGACTCGGGGTGGGGGTGGGGGGTGAGGGCAAAGCAGAGAGCAGCTTGGGACTCACATGTGGGCTCTGGGGGTTTGGGTGGGGAGCAGAGGTCCCCTTCTGTCCGGGCTTCAGACCCCAGGTAAGGGGCCAGTGGGCAGGCCCCGTGGTAAGGAAGGAAGCGGCGACAGGCTAGATCAGCACTGAGGGAAACTGACCAAGTCACCACACCAAGCGCCCAGGGGAGCGGGCTGGGCATGGGGCCAAGCCAGGAGATGCGGGAGGGCGGGGCAGGTTGACAGGGAGACAGAGGCTGGGCCCCCCTGGCAATTGGCAGGCAGCCAGACCCCTGGCCACACAGGGACCTGGGGCACCCTAAGCCCTCAAGGGCCAAAGTCCATAGCAGCCAGCCCGGTTCCAGGCCCCTACAGGCACTGGATGGACCCAGGTACTAATGCAGCTCTAGGCCTGGGGCGTCCATGCGCAACCGGCTAAGCGAGCTCTAGAGACTTCAGCAGGCACAGGCATGGCGGGCTGAGGAGAAGCTAAGGAGGAGGACCAGACCTGCAGGCCCAGGAAGGACTGGGCTGGCTTCCTTCTCTGTGGCTGTCTCTGAATGCCCTGAATGCTCTCCCAGTCCCTCCCACCAGCACAGGTAAGTGTACATCTTCACATAAGCCCTCAAAGTACCTCTGACCCCTGCCCCACCCTGGTCCGCAGGTTCTCGGACTCCCCCGAACAAAAAGGCTGGCAGGCACAAGTGACAGAGTTCAAGGCCCTGTGGCAGGCGGCGGAGGTGGAGCGCGACCGGCTCACCGAGTTCGTCAGCATCCTGCAGAAACGGTAACACGTGGCGCCCACGAGAGCCCGTGGGGTTGGGGTGCGGCAGCCGGGAACGAGGACATCATTCCTGGACGGGGACCCGTTCTCACCTGTCACTGGGTCCACCTTCCTGGAGAGTTCGGCCTCCGCGGCGTCGGTCTGGGGTATTCCCAGTCACTACCTGTGCGCTCACCTCCATGCCGCATGGTCTTGGGGCCCTGTTGTCACACATGTAGTTTGCCCTGGGCTCATGTTGAAGGCACGTGGACGTGAGGCGGGCATCTCAGGGGAGAGGCTCTCTGGAGGGTTAGGTCAGTCCACAAATAATGAAAATCTCTGATGCACAGGACACCTTCCTCAGAGCACTGGGGGAGCTGGTGAGAAGACAGAGGCTAGACACGCATCCGAATTACACAGGGCAAGAGATTTGCTCACGGATGGCAGCTGAGACTTCTCGGGGGAGGGCAAGGGAAGCATGTGGCCCAAGGCGGTGGACCAGGAGGCAGAGTTTTCTCCAAGGGGCTGTTGACAGGCTTCCATTCAGATAAATCAGTGCTCCTCGCTCAAGTGACCATTTTGGCAGGAATCGCAGGTACTCAGGCCAACACGGGGCCCAACCATGTGACTGCCACAGGGAAAAATACAAAGGACACCGCTGAGTTCCTGCCCTACCAGGGCCTGCGGCCAGGGCTATTTGGTGACAGGCAGTAGAACCCAATTCTGGCTAAGTTAAGGGAAAGGCAGATTTTGGAAGGTGCTGGAAGCCTTCAAGGGGCAGGGTGGGAGAGGAGCCCGAGGAAGTCTGGGAATCTTGGGGGCTGGATGCGGTGGCAGGAACGCTTGGTGGTCTCTCCCTGGGGCACTGGCAGAACCCAGGCGCGATGGCTTCCGCTTCCTGTGCCAGCAGGTTCTGGAAGTGGTCTAGCTGGCCTGGGCTGCTCACAGGTCCATCCCTGGGCGGAGGCACCTTGATTGGACGTGCCTACAGGTGCTCATGGAAGGGAGGAGGGGCAGCTTGCCAAAGGGAAAAACAGACTACCGGTACCAAGAAGGAGTGAGGGCTGCGGGGAAGTGATCAATGGATGGCCAGCACCTTAAGCAGTGAGAGTGACCAGCTTTCATGATTTGTGTGAGTGTGTGTAATCCATGAAGATATGAATTGTGGACCTACTCGGGGATGGGAGAAAAGTAATATTAATCCTTTTTCTGGAACTGAAATGTAGCAGCTAGTACAAGCCTCTAGTCTACCAAATGGAAGAAGCATACTCCCGTTTCCCTGGAGTGGCACCTGAGTTTTGGGGGGTTTTCATGAACCGAGGCGACTCCATTATGTATTGCTGTGTAACAAGCCATTCCACACTTCGTGGCTCAAACACGATGGTGTATTCCTTCTTGTGGTTCCGTGGGTCACCATGGGGGTTCTCTTCGGCGGAATGCCCACATGACCCACATGGCCCAGGTTCCGCTGGAAGCTCGGCAGACGGGCCTCAGTTCTCCTTTACTGGCCTCTCTCCGTGTGCTAGATCCTCCCCATGCAGAACTGGGATTCGTGGGAGGCGAGCAAGACACTCAGTGCAGAATTTAAGGAGGCACTCACTTATGAGTCATGTGTGTGTGATTTTCTCTTAGCTTGACCCTTTTGGGTTCATTCTGCTGCTCTGTGTCATTTTAGGGTGCGGGGGACCTAGCTCACAGAGGCTGTCCCAGGCCCATTAGCTAAGACACATGGCCTTTTCCCTTCAGGAGCATTGCTGTCTAATGCACTCTAACAAGAAAGCATTTGGATGCCCCCAAAGCGGTTTGGGTTTCTCACCCCCAAAGTATAGGACCTGCCCTTCTCAGAGATCCCTTCTCAGAGATCTCAGGTACTACCTACTGCCTTCTTTTTCTGGGGAGTCTGTTCCAGTCTCGCACCAGGGAGGCAGAGCTTCCCCTCTCATACTCTGCCCTACCCCTGCCAGCAGCCTCAGGCCCCCTGCAAGTCCCCAGACTTGTGTCGTTATCCCAGTGAGACTGCTGTACTCTGCTTGGGGTCCCCTTCCCGCCTCCCCTGGTGCAGTCAGACTAACAATGACAATAGAGCTCGTCCTTGTTTCCCTTCTCTCAGGTCTTGTGCCCAGGGTTCTGTACATCTTGTCCTGCTGTCCAGTGTCTGAGAACAGCATATTTCTTATATATTATCCACTTTCCTAGTTTTTTACAATAAGAGGGGATAGTCTGTTTAGTCTGCCATGACAGAGGTCACCAAACGTGTCCCTTTTTGAAAAGCATATAGTTGGCTTTATTTTTAGTTTTTCTTTTCTTTAAAGATTTCATTTATTTATTTGAGAGAGAGAGAGAAAGAGAAGGCGTGCGTTGGAGAAGGGGGAGGGGCAGAGGGGGAAGGAGAGAGAGAATCCCAAGCAGACTCCCCGCTGAGCGTGGAGCCCCACCTGGGGCTGGATGTGGGGCTCGATCCCATAATCCTGAAACCGAGTTGAACACTTAACTAAACAAACCATCAAGGCACCCTTTGGTTTTGTTTTGAAATTCAACCTGAGACTTGGTGCCTGATGAGGAGAGTTTAATCCATTTTCATAATATTTGGAAATATTTTGATCATCTCAATTAATGTTTTCTATTTGCCATGATTTTTCTGCTCCTTTTTCTCTGTTCTCCTTTCTATTGGATAGGTCAGGTTTTATTTCCCTCTCTTCCATACAAGTTTGGCAGTCATACATTCTATCTCTACTCTTTTAGTGGTTACCTGTAACTTTTAATAGAATTCAGCAAGTCTAAATCAGTAGATTTCTTTATTATCCCTTTGAGCAATAGGATAAGCATATAGGTTTTTGTTTTGTTTTCTTTAGGAATCTCAACCCCCAACATGGGGCTTGAACTCATGACCCTGAGACCAAGAGTCACGTGCTTTTCCCACTGAGCCCGCCAGGCACCCCAATTAGTTTACAGTGTTTAACTCTGATTCCTCTGATTTGTGTTTTTCATGTTATTAGTTTCTAATATTTCTCTAATATTGCATTCTTCTTTCTAAACCCTCTAAAATTAACCCTCCAAATTCATCTTTTAATAAAATTAGCCAGTGTTCACTTACTTTGGCCAACACACTTAAAAATGTCTCCCCTCACTCTTGCTTCTTGTATGTCAATATCTCTTCTGGATTCAGCTTCCTTCTTACTGAAGTGCTTCCTTTCGTTCAGCGAGACCACGTGGATGGTAAACTCTCCATGTCCTTGTTTACTTTGGACTCTTTGTAGGAGAATTTCACTGGGTGGAGAATTCTAGATGGCCGGGTACTTGCTCTCAGCACCGGGGGGCTATGACACCTGCTGTCTTTGAGTATCTACTGTGGCCAAAAAGAAATCTGCTATCAGTTTGGTTATTGTTCCTTCATAGATATGTCCTTTCTCTCTAGATGCTTTTTCAGATATTCCTTTGACTTTGGTATTTTGAAGTCTCTCCGTGATGAGTCTAGGTTCTCTATTCCATTGTATTTCTCCTACTTAGGAATTGGTGTGCTTTTTCGTTCCAAGGACTTCAATCTAAATATTGCCAAGGGCCTCTCTCTGTATGTTGCATCTCCCCGTTGTTTCTGTTCTTTTCATCTGAAATGCCTAGTCAACCCATGTTAGACCTTCCTCTTCCCTCTGCAGCTCTTCAACCTTTGTGATATTTTGGGCTGATAACTGCATGATTTCTTCAAATCTGCCTTCCAGGTCCCTAAATCTCTTCAGTTGCACTTTATCTGCCATGAAACCTATTTTAATAACTGTTTTTTTCATTTCTAATGGTTATTTTTTTTTTGTATAAAAAGAAGTCTTCTTGCTTTTCTCCATGTAATAATTTTAAACTTACTTCATCCCTTTAGAGTCGCTCCTTCATCTTCCATTACTTAGGATCCTAAGTAATGTCTGTTGACTCCTCCTCACGGTGGACAATTTCTCTTTGTGGTTTGTACTTCTGTGTTATTTCTGTGAGCTTGTCTTCAGCGTTGTTGGTTTTTTGTTTATTTGGTTTTTTCCTGTGGGAGTTCTTGAGTTATGAAAGTGCTCCTATGGAATGGTTCTGTTTTTGCATCTGTGGAGCTTTGGGGTTCAGTGGCCTCTGATTGGCACTTTATGCTGATTTATTGGTTTAGGGTTTCCTTAGCACATGAGTGCTGGCCTTGTGTTTCCGTTTCCTTGTGATCCGTGCTTCCCCCCTCCCACACTTAAGACCCCAGGAGACTACAGGCTTCCTTACCACTTCCTTGGATTAGGGACGCCTCAGTCTTTTATTACAAATGGGACACTCTGAGGCTCCCAGAATCATGCAGAGAGCTTCCTTGCAGTTTGCTGTCTTATGGAGCCCAGGTTTATAGCTTCTGCCCTCACACTGGCATCAAAATCCCTGCTTTATGTGATTGGAAGTTTTATTAGTTTTTCTATTACAAATGTATACTCACTTGTAAAAAAATCTCCTTTTCCAACCTGCAGTTCCCCATTCCTCATAGAAAAGAACTGTCAGAACTTTTAAAATGTTTTCTTTGCACATCCAAAAATGTACCTGCAGATATACATGTATATGTGCCTAGTCATATGTGCACATATATGCACATTTTTATTACAAGAGGGACTCACACTAAACACATCTTTATGTTTTTGCATGAGTATATTACCGTCAGTTCCTAAATGTGGAAAGACTGGGTCAAAGAATGTGTACATGTAAATGTTCACAAATAATGGTAAACTGCCTTTTTAACATGAATCCATTTGTATTCCCATTAATAATGGGAACTATCTACCATTTTCCCATACCCTCACCTCTACAAAGTTTTATCAATCCATAACAAGTTTCTCAACTAATAAAGGAACACTATTATCTCTTGTCTTTATCTACTTTGCTATAACCAAAAGTGGGGATGAACATATTTTTCACATGTTTAAGGCTTTAAAAAAAAAGATTTTATTTATTTATTAGAGAGAGATATCACAAGCAAGGGGGAAGGTAGAGGGAAAAGCAGACTTCCTACTGAGCAGGGAGCCCGATGTGGGACTTGATCCCAGGGCCCCAGGATCATGACCTGAGCTGAAGGCAGATGCTTAACCTACTGAGCCACCCAGGCCCCCCTGTTTGCAGCCTTTTATATGCTCTTTTCTGTTAAATACCTATTTAAACTATTGCACATTTTTTAGGGAGTCATTTGTATTCTTTCTTTACATCCGTAAAGAGCTCTTTATGAATTATGTATATAGTATTATGTTTGTAGTATAGTATTATGTATGTTTGTCTTTCATAAAGGTCTTATATCATTTATATCAAATTAATACCTGGGTAGGGGGACCTCCTTATCTGAGTATTCTTTATCAATATCCCCACACTTACAGTCCTCACAAAAGCAAAATTTTTACATGAAAATATTCACTACTGACTCGCCTTACTCCGTATCGTTCACTTTACACTGCCATTGAGTCAATTTGGTCAGACCCTTGAAATATAATAAAAGTCATTTACAAAGTAAAAAGGCAAAGTCCAAAAAAAAATCAGTCTGTCAGAAGGTTGATGCACATGGTGTGAGAGGGCTGGTACTGTGGCACATCCCCGTTGTCAGCTCCTTGGCTGAGTTTCATTAGCGCTGGTATCTATTTGTTTTTAAATTTTTAATCTGTTATGAAATTTTTAATTGGGTTATTTATTATGCATAATCTTCTGCTACTTAGTTCACTCGATAATGTATCTCAGACATCCTCTTCAGGTCAATACATACTCTTTTTAAGGTTGTGGAGGTTTTTTTATTATATTAACCCACTATGATTTATTTGTCCCTTATTTACATAAATGGCATCAGATTGTATGCACTCTGGTGGCCCTTGTTTTTCTTCTCCGCTCCCATGATTGGGAGACCTGTGTTTGTACAGGTAGCTCTGCCTCATCCTTTCTCGTGGCCAGAGCAGCGCCGGCCAGCAGAACTTTCTGCGATGGTGGAGGTGTCCCAGAGCTCGGAGTGGCCATTAGCCACATGTGGCTTGCTTCGCTTGCAATGTGGCTCATGTGACTAGAGAACTGGATTTTTAATTATGTTTCCTTTTCGCTAATTTCAATTGAAATAGCTACGTGTGGACATGAGGCTGGAAGCCATTGCATTGAACCCCAACCTAGACTATCACATTCCATGGGATGAATATTTACCACTTATTCTGTATTTCCTCTGTCGATGGACCTATAGATTTCTTTTTTTTTTTTTTTTTTTTTTTTTTTGGCTTTCACAAATCAAGTTTCAGGGAACATGCTTGAACAAGTCATGTTAGTAGCTGTATAACTCTTAGTATACAGCTTCGTGTTAGTAGCTGTATGCTGTCCATAATTGTCACCATTCTGCTTCTTCTTGACTCTTCACCGAAGTGGAAGGCCACTTCCTCCAACACTGTAAATTTCCAGACCCTCACTCTGATTTCTACGTGTGTATGCAACCCTTTGCTTGGTTGAATTTCAGGGAGTCCTGGCCTACTTGCTCAGACTTTTGTATCGCAGAAGTCTTGAATGCCATAGCTAGCCACAGGAGACACTTTAGCCAAGCCCCAGTGAGATTAAACAAATCCTTCGAAATGGCCGAATGGCAATGTCTTCAAGTCCCATGATGGGCATATAGAAAATAATAATAGATAATAATAAACAGGAAGCTATTACTAACTCCGAGAAAACAAAAAAACAATTAAATAAGAAAGAAACTGTGATCATTGCCATGCTCCGTGTCTGAGTAATTATTCTAAAGTAACTTCCTGTAAAGACAGGATTTTGTCCCTCCTGCCCTTGGCTCCCTGCTGTTGTGCCTGTGAATACTTTATGATATATGGCAAAAGGGACTTTGCGAATGTAATTATAGTTATGGGCCCTCAAATACGAAGATTATCCTGGATTACCAGGTGGACCCAATCTAATCACTTGAGCTCTTAAAAGCAGAGGAATTTCTCCAGCTGGGGTCAGCCAGTGAGATGCCGTAGAAGAAGTCAAATAGACTCAGAGCATGCTCAGGGTGTGTGGTTGTCCTTGAAGCTAGAGAGGGCCAAGGTGCTTCTAAAAGATGGAAATCACCTAGCCAACAGCCAGCGGGAAACAGGGACCTCAGTCCTTCAACTGGGACTGAATTCTTTCAATAACCTGAGTGAGGCTGGAAGTGGATTCTCCCCCAGAACCTCCAGGTAAGAGCCCAGGTCAAAAAACACCTCGATTTGGGCTTGTGGAACCTGGAGCAGACAAACCAACAGAGTCTGCTGGACTTTGACCTCCAGAGCTGTGAGATAATAGATGTGTGTTGTTTTAAGCTGCTAAGTTTGTGGTGATTTGTTACAGCAGCAACAGAAGACTAATACACCCCTTACTATTAATTCAGCTGAAAAATGTATGTAACTACATTGGGAGGTGGAGGGGTGACTCTGTTTGAGAGGGCTAAACTCAAGCTAAATTCTTGTGTTGCATGACAGGAAGTCGAAAGATTATATTTCAACCTTAAAAAATAGTATGGGCATTTGTAGAAATACAGCAGTAAATATTCAAAGAAACAGCTAAGGAGAGGAGGGGAAAGATGGCAGAGAAGTAGGAGACCCTGTTTCTAAAGGTCTCCTGAAGTGAGCTGAACTATCTACCAGGACAATCTGAACACCCATGAAATAAGACTCAGATGTAAGACTGCAAAGAAACAGCTAAAAGTGTTCTAAGTGATTGCTTCGGGAGAGCCGGAAATGGGAGTGGGGAGGAGCGTGAGCGTCTGGCAGGCTTTTCATTTTAAGCCTTGGAGAGAACTATATGATTTTTAAACACATGTCCCTGTGTTCCTGCAGTAAAAATAAAGGACAAGCCTCACCACCACCTGGGTAAGCTGCGCCTGCCTCTCTGAGCCAGAGCCGCTGGGGTGGGGGCTGTCCCTGCCTGCCCTGGGGTACGGCAGCCCCTCCTGTCTGGTCACCAGGGTGGAGGAGAGCAGCGGCAAGCTTCTGGAATCAGAGAAGAAGCTGCAGGAGGAGCGGCACCGCAGCGTGGTGCTGGAACAACATCTCGAGAAGATGCGCCTGGAGCCTGGGAGGATGCCCGCCAGTCAGAGAGCAGCCCCCAGGAGCAGAGCAGGTAGGGGCTGGACCAGGGGCCCCAGTGGCGGGGTGGGCAGGGGGGCGGCCTTGCTGTCGATGGAGGTGCCCGTCAGCAGCACCACTTTAGTCCCTTCGAGAAGCACGTGGGACGCAGAGGTGTGCGTCAGGGTGGAGCGCGGCCCGCCCGCGCTGCTGGGGTCCTCTTTCCTTGGCCTCCTCGTCAGAACCAGGAGGGCCCACACGTGACCCTGACCCCGACACCTGCAAACCCTTCCGTGAGGCGGCGGCGCCTCCGCGAGATGCCCTTGGCTACCACCCCCACCCCCGCCCCGGCCCTTAGCCCTCAGCTCGGAGCTCAGTCTGTTTAGAGTTGGTCGTGCGGAGGCCAGGGCAGCAGTGGCTGACCCTGAGAAGACTCGCTCTCTGCTGCCGGCTGCAGCTGAGCAGGGATGATGGGGCCGCTCCGTGGGCCTGGGGACCTGGCTGCTCCATCTGGGGTTCCACCTTGCTCTGCGCGCAGCTGCCGTGGTCTCAGATGGCTGCGTAACTTCCCCACCAGCAGCCGGAAGGGAAAGAGGGAAGGGGACAGTCTGCTCCTCACCTTTTAAGGGCGTGGGCCTAAGCGGGCTTGTGTCACCTCTGCCTTCATCCCCTGGGCAGATCCTCACCACATGGCCACGCCTGGCTGTAGAGGGAGATTTTGTTCTCCTCAACTAAAAGATCTATTGCTCTAGCACAGTGATTATTTATTTATTTATTTATTTATTTATTTATTTATTTATTTGAGAGAGAGAGCTAGCACAAGAGCGGGGTGAGGGGAAGAGGGGGAGGGAGAAGCAGACTCCCCACAGAGCCAGGAGTCTGACGCAGGGCTCGAAGTGGGACTCGATCCCCGGACTCCGGGATAATGACCTGAGCTGAGGGCAGATGCTTAACCAACTGAGCCATCCAGTGGCCCCTAATAGTGATTCTTAAGGTGTGATCCCTGGACCAGCAGCATCAGCCTGTTAGGCGGCGGGGGCCAGCTGGGGGTGCAGGGTGCTAGCGCCAGAAGCCAAGGAGGGAAGAATCCTTAGTGCGGAGGGGCTAGACTGGCCTCCCTCTGACGTCCCCATCCCAACCCTCCCCTCTACAGGCTCTGGAGTGGAGGTGCCGCCCCCACTGGCCTGCCTCTCAACACCCCAGTCTATTCCCCTCCCCCTCCCCTAGCAAGAACACTCAGACCTTTGTCCCCAGCCCAGATAAGATCAGAACATTTCAAAAGGATGTGCCAGGAGTGAGGCACAAAGCAGGAGTTGTGCCCTTTTCCCACCAACAGGGCCCAGAGCTCAAGGGCCCTTCCAGCTGTGCGAGGGTCCAGGCTGAGGAAGGTCGCTATAGCTTAGCCCTGCGGGGCCCTCAAGAATAAGTCCTCTAGGAATGTGGTGTCTGTGGGCCTTGGGCTCATGTCCTGAGTAACACAACCGGGCTGCTCAGCCACAGCAGGAAAAACCATTTCAGTTCTGCCTCGACAGCAAAGAGCAGCTGCCTGAGAGAAAGGGTCCTTGTCACCTGCCGGCCGGGGACGTGGACAGAGCACCCCCCCATCTGTAGAATAAGGACACCTGAGTCTGTAATGTGGTCCCTCCGCGGCAGTTCCACTCCAGTGGGTAAGATAGATAACTGCCAGAAAACCAGTAAAAGACATGCTAAGTCAGGTAGAGGCCAGTGCTAGGGCTCACAGCAGAGGGGAGAGGGGATGCCAAGAGAGCAGCTGGTTTCCAGGAGGCCAGTGAAGGCCTCACTGAGGAGTTGATATCTGCACAGAGATAGCGGGAGGGGCAGGCAATGAGGCGGACAGATACTCGACGCAAGAGCGAGTGCAAAGGCACTGTGGTGAGAGCTTGGCTGGAGGCTTGAAGGAACTGCAAGGAATAGCAAGTGAGGCTCACACTTGGTGCGGGGAGGGGAGTATGAGGCAAGATCAGAGAAGTGACAGAATACTGAGGGGGTGGTCCGATCACACAGGGCCTCGAGGTAAAAATGTGAATTCACCAGGCCTCACAAAGCTCTAGAGGCAAGAACTATTATCCTCGTTTTACAGATGAGAAAACCAGCTCAGAGAGGTTGATGGTTTACCAGAGGCCACACAGCAGGGGGTGAAATCCAAGTCTACTGATGCCAGGTGATTTTCCTTGGGCCACACCATCCCTGAAAACCATGCCACCTCTGACAGCCTTTTCATCACAGGGTTTCTGATGCTGGATGGTGCCCAAATTCCCACCACTTGCCTTTTATTTATTTTTCTGAGTATTCTGTGGCCTCTGGCCCTGACCAGCCTGGACCCCCTGTATGTATGTAGGGAGCTGCTGGTCAGGGTAGGCTTTGGAGGCAGGGAGGACTCGGTGCTATGAAAGCATCAGAGGCAGTGGTGATCTAGACTCAGGCTCAACTGCAGAGCAGACTTCAGGCCTGGCTGCCTTCCAGAAACTTGCAAAGATGGAGACAGTAATGAGAGGACCCACCTTGGTACAAAGCAAGCACAGTCAGGGCTGTGGCAGAGACCAAAGCGTGAGTCCACAGGAATGCAGCGCAGGCATCAGGGAGGGAGGCAGCCCTTGTCTTGCATCTTAAAGAAAAAAAATTTAATTGAAGTGTAATTGACACACAGTGTTAGTTTCAGGTGTACAACATAGTGATCTGATAACTTAATAGGCTTTGCCTTGTCCTCCATCTTAAAGGAAGTATAATGTTTCAGCAAGCAAAAAAGCAAGAAATAGGCAGTGGGATGAAGCGGGGAGAAGGAGAGCATTTACACAGGGCCATGGCCTCGTCACAGAAAGTGGCTGCTACTGCCCCACAGGTCTGCCCACCTCCAACACCAGGCACAACCCGAACAAGAGTGAAAGGAAGGACCCATCCTTCACCCAGCTCTCCAATGTGCCCATGGAAGCTCAGATGGAGGAGCTGACCACCAGGTGCTCTCCTGCCCCGTCTTCCTGAGGGTGGCATTGTCTGGGTGGAGGTACTTCCATGGGCAGAAGGATCATGTCCCTTCCGGTTTGGCTTCTGTTTGTCCAGAGGGCGCCTGCTGGGTCCTGGGTTCTAGGCCTGCAATTCAGCAGCTGGCCATCAGAGGGCAGAGAGACCCAGCCGCATCTCTGATGGCCTCCACGTTCCAAGAGTTGGACTAAGCCTGGGTTGCAGAAGCCACTTTACTCGCTCAGTTAGTTTCAGGGTCAAAGGCAGTGACGTTCAAGGAAGGATGGGGGGAACCCCTACAGAATAGTATTCATCCTTGAGGCAGCCAACATTTGGGGGACCTACTGGGTGCCAGGCCCAGGGCTGTGGGTGGGTCCAGAGAGGAATCCCACATGGTATTCCCTGGGGCTCCCAGGGAGGAAGGGTGGGTCGGAGAGAATCCCGAGCCTCAAGAGCAGCCATGCTGGCTGCCCTGTCGCCGGCACCCCTGCACACACGCATGCTCACTCACGTGTGCCAGCGTGGGCCACACTGAGCCCTTTCTTCACGTGGCCCAGGTTGGCCATCCAGGTGGAGGAGAATGAAATGCTGAAGGCTGCCCTGGGCAGTGCCCTGCGTGGAAAGGAGGAGGACTTCCGAATGTACCACGAGACCCTGGGCCAGGTGAAAGGGGTCTTTCTGCAGGCCCTGCGGCAGCAGAAGGTGGACAGTACTAGGCTGGTGGCCCCATGTCAGCCTGGCGGGACAGGGCAGCCTTAGGCCCGGAGAGGACTCCATCTGCTCCTGGAAGCCAACCTGGGGCAAGCTGCTTAGCCCCTTCTTCTAGAAGAGGTTCCCCAAGGGTGGCCAAAGCCAACACTTCAGACCTGGAGGGCAAAGGAGAAGCCCTGGCAGAGCCCTGGAGGCGAACCCGGAACCCGGACAGGCCGGACAATGGCAGGGAAGGAGGCCCGGCGACCCGCTCAGCACCAGCCAGAGCTCTGGGACTGCAAGCCGGCTGTGGACAGACGAAGGCAGCCCCTGCGGCAGGTGCTCGTCGCCCGTGGCCCCAGGCCTACTGGGAGGCCCTGCAGGCCCACAGGGCTCCATCCACAAGGGACAGCTCTGAGGGCTCCAGCTGCGAGCCTCCCCCAGCCCCACCCACCCACCTCACCAGGGTTTTACCCCCACCCTCCCCAGCTCCCCCTCCAAGACTCCATGGGCAGCCACCCCCAACCTCCGCAGACTTGGGGGCACATTCCCCCCAGCCACTTTGTCAGCCCTCTCTTCAGGGCTCTTCCTTAACTGC
>PITA01005712.1:0-107585 GCA_004023965.1 Spilogale gracilis | reverse complement strand
AAAGAATCAATAAGATCGATAAACCATTGGCCAAACTAACCCAAAAGAAAAGGGAGAAGACCCAAATTAACAAAATCATGAATGAAAGGGGAGAGATCACGACTAACACCAAGGAAATAGAAACAATCATCAAAAATTACTATCAACAACTATATGCCAATATGTTTAACAATCTAGAAGAGATGGATACATTCCTGGATTATGACCTTCTTTCGAATTTGACAGGAATGTGTGGAAAGGTCAAAATGAATAAGGAGGCCATTTAAATCATGCGGTGGGGAAGTCATGATTGACCATGGCAAGAAGTCTTAGTAGAGTGATTGGGAAGTGAGCATGAATCAAGTGTGTTCAAGAAAAAATGGAGAACTGGAGATTAAATATGTAAACTCTTTGAATAAATTTGGTGGGAAAGGAGGAAGAGAAATGGGGTGGTAGATGGTGGCCGAAGAGCGGTCGAGAGAGGAATTTTTCATTCACACTCAAGACATGTATATTATTAAATCTCCCCCTAGATGAGGACTTTGAAGACTTTGGAGCAAACAAACATGCCCAAAATCATAGAGCCATGAGGCAATACTATCAGTATTTGATTAGCTCTGCCTACCTCTCCACACATTAGCAACATTCAGAAAGTTATTAAACAATAAGCACTTGAAGTTCCCAAACCCTGAATCGTTGTGATGATGCAAACCTTACAGAAATGAGAACCAAATGCCTAAATGAACTCCACAAGGATTTGCACCAGAATCTTTCCAAAGGCATTAGTTTGCATGAGAGGGGTAGACCACCTGGCCAAACACGTGGGGACTGTAATAGTTCTTGATGAATATTTGTGAAATAAATATTAACCCAGAGGCAATGCCTGAGACAACGTTTTATAAGCTGTGACGTACCATTCTTGCTGTGTTCATTTTTAGTTTTGTAACTCCCTCTCTGACCTCTTACTAGAAAGAGAAATGTAGAGCAGAAACACTTTCCTAAGCTTACTCTCCACCAGGATCTCAGGCAGAGTCACCCACACTCATGACAGATGCCTATGTTGTAAATAATAATTTTGAGGGTTTGTAAATGGGATGCTGTCATCATGGGCACATTCTCCATGTGCTTCAAAAGGATGTGTAGTGAAACTGCTGTTGGCCTATGAGACAGGTAGGCATTTTCCACTTAGAGAATTCAGTTCATCCTACAGCTCCTGGATTAATGTTAGTGCGCTCCTAACCAAAGGAACTTTGCGTTAGAGTAAGTAGCTGTTTGCACCTCATCCAGCTGCACCTCCTCAACAAACTCAGTTGATATTCATGTTGAATACAAGCTCTGATTTGGGGATAATTGCTAGATTAGCTAATAACAGAGGTCCCTCCTTCCTGCTTCTATTACCCGTTGAATAGCTATTCTGATGGTTAAATCCATTTTTATTCCAAACAGAAGAACAAATTCCAGCAATTAGTGAACATTTTACAGTTCTTGACCTGTTTATAAGAGCATGTTTCTGTTGTGTGTATTATATGAAAAGCCAATAAGTAGAGCGTGCTTCATTAATTGCAGCTGCTTTTATGGGTGCCAACTTTTTTTTTTAAATACCACATGCACTAACTTAAAATGCAGTGGCTCAAAGGACAAAATGAAAATGTTCATTATTTACAGCCAAAGTTGAATAACTAATGAAAATTCTAAAATTTGGTAAAATGCTTTTGAAGAAAAAAACCCGAAACTCAGCCACTGCTTAAAGGGACAGTAGTCAGAGTTTTGCAACTCTTTCTACATTGTATCAAGTCATTTAATTATGCCTTTGGAAATGTCACATCGTTATAAGCATAATGCCAAGGTATCATTCATTCCATTAGTTATATGTTTTAGTAACAGAATTGATATGATTTTATAAACTACAAAATTCACTTATTATAAGTGAACAATTTAATGATTTTTACCAAGTTAATACAGCTCTACCGTCATCACCCACATCCAGTTTTAGGACATTTTCAACCTCATGACCTTTTGCAGTGAATCTCTACTCTTATCCTTAGTCCCAAGCAACCACTGATATAGTTTCTGTCTCTCCAGATCTGCCTTTTCTAGAAATTCACTATGCAGTTTTTTTGTGTCTGGATTCTTTTCCTTTGCATAATGTCTGTGTGTTTCATCCATATTATAAAATGTACCAGTACTTTGTTTCTTTTTATTATCACAAAAGTATCCCATTATATGGATATGCATCCTTTAAAGTAACATCTACACCCAATGTGGAGCTCGAACTCATGACTCTCTGAGATCAAGAGTGGCATGCTCTACCTTCTGAGCCAGGCACATACCCCTGAATGTGCATTTAAAAAAATCTATTCACCAGTTAGTGGGTATTTGCATTATTTCCATTTCATGGCTACTGCGTAGTGTGACTTGCTTTGGCCAAATGTAGGTCCCCATAAGTTTAGGTGATCAGAATGTACTTCTTGCTCTTGATTTTAGGCTCATTCCTGTGACTTGCCTTGGCCAATGGGATATTTTCAAATGAGATGTAAACAGAAATGTACTTATGTGGTTGGGTTTCTGTCTTGCACCTCCACCACCACCATGGAAAGAGTTTTCTGGGTAGCTAGTGCCTCTTCAGCTTTGGCCCAACCATGCAAAAAATGTGTGAAAGACTGAAGATCAAACCACACTGGAGAATCAAGCTCAGACTCACCAGCACCCCTTGCTTCATATTATCACCACTTCTTTTCTAGCCACTGGAACATGCTTTCAGCCCCTCAAACTCACCATCTAAGTTCTCCTTCATCTCTGCCATTCCCTCTACCTGGAAGACTGCTCCTTCTCCCCATTGCCTCAAGACTCTCTGCTGAACCTTTGTATTTCAGTTTAAATCTGCCTCAGAGTATATACTTTTTCCTCAGAAAAAAAACTGTCCCTAAACCTAGTGGCTTAAAACAATGATTTTATTCTCAGGAAACTTTGGGTCAACCATATGGGCTGGGTAATTCTTTGGCTTGACTCCTAGGATCATCAATGCACTTTAAGTTCCCTAGATGATCAACTGGGGATGGTTTATTCACGATTCACTGATATGGCATATATAGCTTTCAGCTGGACCATGGTTCTCCAGCAGGATAACTTGGGTTTCTTCACATGAGTAGAGTCCCCATTTGCAAGATAGAGCAAATCTTAATGCAGAGATGGCTGCATCCCCCCATGTTCCACTGGGGAAAACAAATCCAATGGCCAAGTTCAGAGTCAGTGTGGGAAAAGGACCACCCAAGGGCATATGCATATCAAGAGTCATAATGAACGAGGGGCTTACCACAATTTTCCCTGTGGCCCTGATAATTCATGCCCCCCTAACTTGCAAAACATATTAACTTCCTCAGAATAGTCCCAATAGATCTTTCAATCACGGCATTAGTCACAAAGTTCCCATTTTATAATCTGTGTTGAGTGCAGCCCCTTAAATGTGATTCTCATTGACACAGAGATGTAAGAACTAAAGGGACAATACAGTGGTGAGATAGGAGGAAAGAAAATACTGTTAATAGATGCTTCCATTGAAAAAGAGAAGGGATGGGAAACAGAATCGGCACTAGTTTAGAGAAACCATAATGTCTAGCCAGGTATAAGACATCAGGCCCCTGTGTGGGTGCCCTCACTGGGGTCAGCTCCTTAGACTCCTCTGTTCTTTGTTCCACCCTCAGTATTCTTGCCTCTAACCTCTAAAAGAGTGTCTCTTACCTTCCAAAAAAAATTCATACTTAGAGGGATTTTCCCAAACTACTTCTTATTCAAAGAAAACATGGGGATTGAGAAGAAGCTCCCCATTTCCTTTACTCCTAGATTACGTAACTCCCTTAAAGCCTTTTTGGGCTTGTTAGGTATCACATTACATTCACTTTCTTGGTCAAAATCCACTTCATGAGTTCTTGAGATTGGCTACTTGCACTAGATTTTTCAAGGCTGTTTTGAGATTAGGCTTCACTGGGAAGATGTCATAACAATTCTGAAAAGCAGCTTCATCTAGCTGAGAGGTTCTATTAAGTATCACTTTCAGTGTTTCAGAGCTATTAAGGAAGAAATTGTATAGCCACACCCTTGATTTGATCTTTAATTGGAGGCCATTTCTTTTTTTTTTTTTTTAAAGATTTTATTTATTTGACAGAGAGAAACACAGCCAGAGAGTGAACACAAGCAGGGGGAGTGAGAGAGGGAGAAGCAGGCTTCCCGCAGAGCAGGGAGCCCGATGTGGGACTCGATCCCAGGTCTCCGGGATCATGACCTGAGCTGAAGGCAGTTGCTTAACCAACTGAGCCACCCAGGTGCCCTGGAGGCCATTTCTTACTTAAATTTTTTTTAAAAAAGTCTAAGAGGCTTGTGGGTGACTCAGTCAGTTGAGTCCCACTTTTGATTTTGGCTTAGGTCATGATCTCAGGTCAAGATCTCAGGGTCCTGGGATGGAGCCCTGAATCTGGCTCCTGGCTCATTCGGGAGTCTGCTCATCCACCTGCCCCATGGCTCCTACCCCTGCCCTCTCTGTCTGTCTAATAAATACATAATTATTTTTAAAGATGTGAAATAGTTTTATTTTCCAGCTCTGAAAGACTTACTTACATTCCAGGCCCTCCAAATTCCATTTACAAAGAGTAGCTCTTTACCTCCTCTCCCTCTTCCCGGCCCTTACCACTACAACTAAAAAAAGCCAGTCAACACTTCCTCCTTCTTCCCAGTAATCTCTGTAGCCAGATCTGCAAATTCATTAGGAAGAGTTTTCTCTTGATGCTGATGGCAGTTTGGTACTGCTACACATGAGCCTTTTCTGCCGCACTTTTCCAGACTGTATGTTTTCCAGCATTTTACAAGACTGATAACCGCTTTCTCACCTGTTATCCAGTCTGAACGCCCCTGACCGGCATGCTGGCTTTTTGCCTGTAAACTGCCCACGTTTGGGTATCTCTTTCTTTCTTTTTTGTAAGATTGTTTATTTATTTATTTATTTGACAGAGAGACACACAGCTAGAGAGGGAACACAAACAGGGGGAGTGAGAGAGGGATAAGCAGGCTTCCCGTCCCAGAGCAGGGAGCCCGATGCGGGACTCGATCCTGGGACTCCGGGATCATGACCTGTGCCCAAGGCAGGCGCTTAGCGACCCAGACACCCAGACACCCCCTGGGTATCTATTTCTAACTCCGTTAACCTTTTTGGGAGAATCACCCACCCTACAAGCTTATGGACTTCAAACAGCAACCATTCATTCTGCTCCTGATTCTTTGGATGGGCAGTTTGGGTGGGTGGGGGGGGTGGTCTCCTGCTGGTGTCACCAGGCTGACTTGTGCAGCTGCAGTCACCGGCACCTCAACTGTGATTGCAAAGTCTAAGATGTTCTCACTCCTGCACCTGTGCCTGGGTGCTGGGTGGGGGATGGCGGGGCAGGGGCGCACGGATCTCCTGCAGATCACCCTGGGTTCTTTCCTGTGGTGGAGAAGGAATTGCTGTCATCCAGTCGGGGTAAGCTCCAGGGCCTGGGTGTGTTTGCCACATCCCTGTGCGCCTCAGATTTGCGTATAGGTCACTGACTAAAGGTAACCACGTGCCCAAGCCCAGAATCTGGGTGGAAGGGGACCTCACAAGGGTGCTCACAGAGCAAAGGAGAATTCACTCGTGGCCACTCTCCCATCCCCAGGAAGCATTTCTTGACAGCTTGAGACTACATTATAGAGCCTTGCTTTATACCCTCTTACCACATGGTACTTCTTTAAAACAATTAATTGTATAATTTGATATTTGACTTTTGACTCCTTAGCTGTTATGCTCCTGGGGACAAAGATGGCATCTTCTTGTTCACTGCTCTGTCGTGAGATGTGTGAGGACTTAAGTGTTGGGTGAATGAGGGATGGGATAAAAATAGTCCTAAGGGAAGTCTACAGACTTCACAGTTTTTCTATTAGAGGCTGACTTATCTGAACTTAGCTGCACATGTATTGACTATTTGCACCACCTTCTTGAGTAGAAATTCCATAGTACTGGGAACCTCACCCACTGCGTTCTTAAAAAATTCCTGAACAAACTATCTACTCAATAAATTTTTAGAAATGAGGAAAGACAATAAATATGGGTATATTTTTGTATATTAATAGTTAAATGCCATAAATATATTAAAACAATGTACTTTTCATCCAGACCAGGGAGTAGAATCAAAACTCAAAGGCCATCAGGACAAACTTCCCCAAGGCTGAGGGACTCCAGGAATCTGGGCCAGATTGAGTTCTCTCTCTGGGACAAGTTTTCATTACGTGGAAAGAAAAGGGATGGGATGGTTGTCCTGTGGTGGGGTTACGAGTAGCCAAGGTGTCCTGTCCTCAGGGCTCAGGAGGAACACAGTTTCAGAGCACACCAGGCATGGAGAGAGGGGCAAGATTAGCATCATTAGGCAACAGCAGCATGGATGGAGAGAACCACACCTTTCCTCTCTTCCCTCTCTGGGGGCGACCAGACTGGCAAGAGAACCACATGGTGGCTTAAAGCCCCCACACTGATGGCCAGGTAGCCAGGGTGACCCTACAGTAACGGGGAAGCTAAGTGACCTATTCGAATGAAGGACAATGAGAAAGCACATTATAAACCTAAAGGAATATTACAGAGGTTGATCTTCACATTTCTGTATTCATTCTTCCCTCTGTTCATTAATTCATTAACACTTAATTGAATGCGTACTACTATATCGACCTAAGTGTGTTGGGGAACAAGGACAGCTGTCTCTACTGTGGCAAGAGAGACAAAACTGAGGATAGAAGAGGGTTTCCCCATTGATCATTGCATTGACACTCTCCTCATCAGCTCTACAGGATGGGAAACTGCCCTGGAGCATGTGGGCTGCCTATGCCCAACTCCCGTGAAGCTAGATGTCCTGTAGGACTGAGATGCTGGAAGGCCAGCAGCTCAGTGCAGAACAACAACGCAGAGAGGAGGAAGTTTGTCTCTGCCCCATCATCCTGCTTTTTCAGCTTTTCCTGCGAACCTCAGCCAGAGCACCTGCTCAAGCCTTTGGATGGATAGTTTCTAAACTGAACTGCTTCTGACCCATTTGCCAACTTCCCAAGCCCTTTAATACAATTTGTGCTAACCCGTATTGGGCCCCCAGAGCATAGCCGTCTCTGTGCTAAATACATACAGACGCACGCATCTGCTTATTTACCTTTATACCATTCTGGAGGAAAGCATTGCTATCCCCATAACACCCATAGAGAAATGAAAGCTCAGAGGGAACAAAGAATATCCTGGTGGTGGAAAATATAGTGGAAACTTTCTTTCATTTAGCATATTCTGGTGCCTATCATATCCAGGACCTGTGTTGGGCCTACCCTTGAGAACAGTTACTTTGTTTCCACAGTCTAAGCTGTTTCTGTCCCCTCAGTCTAGCTTCCAGAAAGGAGACAGGGAGGGACAGGGTGTCCACGCAGGGAAAGTGGAGCTGGGGTATGGGGGATCCCAGCCCCCTTCCCCTCTCCTCCCTCCACTGAATCCATACTCTCCCCTCCATGACCCAGGCCAGCACTCTTTCTCAAACGTCTCCCTGGAAAGGTTAACAAAAGTGTTTTCACTGGTGCTGTTGTCATGTGATCAAAGCATAGCTCAGGAAATGGGGTCCCTTGAAAGCTGTTTATCTAAAATCTCTTATTTCACCGGTTGGAGCATTTTAAGAGCACATTCTGCACCTTCCCTCCCAAGGGCAAATATTTCAGTTACCTGTGTAGTAGGAGGCTGGCTGAGGCCACACATACTTTGCTTAGTGAAAGGACACATTTCCCTTTCTGCTCCTGTGCACACCCCCCCCCCCCAGCTTGGTGGCCAGGGGGAAACCCTAATCTGGTCTCTCCCAGGACTTTGAGCGGTTCAAGGCAGCAAAGATTTAAAGACAAAAAGCTCTAAATCGAAGCTTAGGTGGGAGTGTTTTTTATTACTGATAAAAAACAGAGTCCCTTTTCTGGGTTATTCAGATGAGCCCAGAGTAAATATTTGTTCTCTCGGCTAATGGGTCTGTTTTGAGGAGCTCTTGGGACTTCTGGACAGCTAAGCTGATGGATGGCTTTCTGCTTCCCTGGTTGGAGGGTAACACTGGGCAAAATTCTCTGGCATGGGGAGCCGTTTCTCTGAGGCCTTCCTGTCAGCCTGTATGAGGCACAACATCCCTCTCTGTGTGGGCATGGGGTGGGCGAGGGAAGGCCATTTGGGACCGCCCGGCTCTTCCCCTCCAAAGTGATTTAACAGTCCTAGAGTCACCTACCTCTGAGGAGGAGGAGGAAGATGGATGGCTGCAACCCCCCCATCCTCCCCTTCAGTTTGAATGCAGTACTTTGTTCTTTGGTAGTTTTGGAGAGTAGAGTGTTCACACCCTCCCCCTGCACACACAACACGCACACACACGGGAAAATTTACATATGTGAATAAATGAAAGGGGTACATATGGACACATTACCCGGAGAGATTTTTGAGGGTGGAGACTCTTCCTTATTCATATTTGTGTTCTCACATTGCCTAGCAATGCTTGGCACAGAGCAGATGATTAATACATACTTTTTGAATGAATACTAGAATAATTATAATGATAATTATAACCATTTATTTCGCACTTAATAAATGCCAGGTGTCAAAGGAAGTGCTTCAGAAACATTCTGTCATTTAATCCCCACCACAGACCGCTAACTTTGGTGCTGCCACTCTCCCCATTTCACAGATGGAGAATGAGGCTTTGCAAAGCCAGGTGTTCTATCCAAGGTTACATGGCTGGTCAGGGGCAGCAGGCATTCTGACTACGAACTAATGCTGCTAACACTCTTCCCTATGAACTCATTTACCCACAGGAGAAATTAAAAGTATTTCTACAAATGTCATATCAAAATAGTAGTTGTATCACCAAGGTGCCTACTACAGGTCTTGATTTTGTGGTGTCTGTCTCAGACATTTCTTTCTTCTTCTTCCTCCCGGCGCCCATCACTGGACACTCAGTGGGGGGGTCCTCCCGGCGCCCATCATTGGACACTCAGTGGAGGGAGGGGTCAGCTCCAGAGTAAAGAGCATATTGGCGGGTTCCCGCCTGTAGCCATTTTCTATCACTGTGGAAACAACTGGTCAAAAACTCTGCGTTTTAATGCAGTGCTCATTTGTTACTGTGAAGTTCTGTCGGTCAAGAGTTCAGGGCAGGCTAAGTGGGTCTCTGCTCGGGGCATCACAGGCTGACACGAAGGTATGGACCAGCTGGACTCTTACCTGGAAATGTTGGGGGAGAAGCTGCTCTCAGGCTCATTCAGGTGTGGGCAGAGTTTGCTTCGTTGCAGGTGTGGGATGGAGGTCCCCGTCTCGTTGCTGGCTATCAGCCGGAGAATGGTGTTTGCTCTTCGGAGCTGCCCGCACTGTTTCTCATGTGGCCCCTTCCATCTTCAGAAAAAAGCATGTCTGTTCTTCCTCCTGCTTGAAATCCTTCTGACTTTCTCTTCTGCAACCACCTGCAGGAAGTTCTCTTCTTTTAAAGTCTCGTGTGATTAGATTAGAACCACCTGGATAATCTCTCTTTAAGGCCAACTGTACCATATAAAGTTACACAATTCCACAAATACTTTACCAGTTCTGCGCATTCAGACATTGGATTCTGGGGGCCATGCCTAGGAATAATTCCTGCTGTGCTACCCTTGATGGCCATGGAAAAATTGCATCACTAATTCAAAACTCAGGCAAAGCACATCAAGGTAAAGCCATGAGAAAATAATGTGGCACTTATTATAAGCTCTTAATAAATGCATATCTGACCATGCACTGTTTAGAGCGAACCATAACATTAGACAGAGGAAGAAAAAGAAAAGGACATTCTCTACTTATGTAAGAATAGTTCATGTTTATGGGTCCTTTCTATTTCAGACACAGTTGTGAGTATTTCACATGCATTAATTCCTTTTATCTTTAAACATTTTATTTTTATTTATTTGACAGAAATACAGTTAGAGAGGGAACACTAGCAGGGGGAGTGAGAGAGGGAGAAGCAGGCTTCCCGGCGAGCAGGGAGCCTGATGTGGGGCTTGATCCAGGGACCCCGGGATCATGACTTGAGCCGAAGGCAGATGCTTAACAATGGAGCCTCCAAGGGGCCCCTCCTTTTATCTTTAGAGAAGTGTATGGTATTTGGATATTTGGATATTATCCCCATCTTACAGGTGAGGGACAACTAGATGAAGGAAATTGTTAAACTTTGCTCAGCTCATGAATGGTACAGACAGCATTGAAAGCAGACATCTTGCCCCCGCCCCCCACCCCGAGATGGTATGCTTAACTATTACGTGAGATGCGTCTAGAAACAGAGCCTTTTAGACACCCTGTCATAGAAGACAGAGCTAGGGTAAAAACTGGAGCATGACCCGGATGTCTGTGAGTCTGTGATGTGACCAACAGAGGTCAGAGGGTCCCCATGGAGAAAACCTGGGACTTGTAGTAAGATGATGTGGTGTCTACTTACCACTGTGAAAGTTATGAAGATTGTGTCTGTAGGCAAGTCAATTCAGTTCTCTGTTCAGAGCCTCTGTTTCCTCATTTACAACCTGGGGGTACTAATACCTGTTTCTCAATTTCTAAAGGATTGTCATGTAGTTTGATGCTTTGCAAGCATCACATTAATGGACCATGTAAACCTAGGAGTATTTGTTACCAGAACCCGAGGGTTCCAGGCTGTGGAGAAGGAGAGCCTTGTCAGGTAAGAACATTCTTTATACCCTTAGGCCTGGGGCCTTGTCACCTACACATTTCATATTCATCCTTAAAAAGCTACCATTCATTCTGTGTTTTTTAGTCTGCCTTTGTGTTTTCCTTCACACATGGGAAGCTGATAGAAGTTAATCATTCCCCTGGGGGAATTCTGTCAGAGATTAGTGAAGAGGGCATTTTCACACAGACTGAGAGGGAAGAGAGAAACAGGGGGAAGTTCTGGAAGGAATCCTGTATTGGTCTAGGGTCTCCAGAGAAACAGAACCAACAGGATATAGATAATGATAGAGATAGGAGGACATTTACTACAGGAATTGACTCACATGATTGCAGAGGCTGAGAAGTTCCACCATCTGCGGTCCTCAAGCTGGGAATCCAGGAAGGCTGGTGGTGTCACTCAGTCCCAGTCCACAGGTCTGAGGGCCAGGGGAGCTAATGTCTGAGGGCAGGAGAAGATGCATGTTCCAGACCCAGCAGAGAACAAACTCACCCTTTCTCTGCCTCTTAGTTTATTCAGGTCCTCCGTGGCTTGGATGCTGCCCATCCACACTGGTGTGACTTTCCCCAATCCTCTGCTTCAAATGCTAATCTCTTCCAGAAACATCTCCCAAAACACCCAGAAATAATGTCTTACCCGCTCTCCAGACATCCCTTCGCCCAGTCAGTCTGACTCATAAAATTAGCCATCATGAGGCAGGAGGGACAGGAAGGGCTAATTGAAGTCATTGGGCTTTTATGTTTCGCTGCAGATGGATCGAAGAGAGAGTGAACTGGATGGAGCACTGCATCCAGGGAGAAGGCGATGCTGAGCAACAGCTTCTTTGGAAAAAAAAAAAGAAAGACTGGAAACTGAGCCAACACATGTTAAAGGATCATCAAGAAACACTTAGAATCTGGCAAAGACTGGAAATCATAAATTTGTTATGAAGTCAATTAGCTCGATTATGCACTTTTCTTCCAATAAGTCTCAGCTGGGGATCAGAAGGAAAAAAAATCCCGTTTGCTTGAAGCTCAGAAAGAAACAAATATTTGTTGAGCACCAGCAACGCATCTGTTCACTCTTACAAGAACATTTATTAAATACCTGCTATGTTCCAGACACTGTTCTAGGCATTGAGAATGGGACAGTAGCAAGGTGGAACAAGATTCTTTCCTGATGGAGCTTGCCATTTTTAGAAAATTTTTTTTATGAACCTGGTGGTGGGTATTGAGGGCATGTGTTGCATGGAGCACTGGGTGTGGGACATAAACAATGAATCTTGGAACACTGAAAAAATAAAAATAAGTAAATAAAGAGAAATCAAAAAAAGTTTTTAAAATATTTATTTGATAGAGAGAGAGAGAGAGAGAGAGAGAGAGAGAGAGAGATAGCAAGAGAGAGAGAGCACAAGCAGGGAGGAGAGGTAGAAGCAGGCTCCCTGCTGAGCAGGGAGCCCAATGCAGGTTTCGATCCCAGGACCTCAGGATCATGACCTGAGCTGAAGGCAGACGCCTAACCAACTGAACTACCCAGGTACCCTGGATCTTGCCATTTTGTGGCAAAAACCAAAATGATAAATGGGTAAATTAATATATAATTAAGGTAATTGCAGATTGTGATATCATCAATTTATATGTATATATTAACATTTCTGTATATATACATGTAGATTTCAATATAAATATATACATCCTTCTATATCTATATTATGTATATATGGATATCTTTATACCTACTTATCATTATATTGAATTATCACACTATCTTGTAAAACACTGTTCACTCATTTTACAGATGAGGCTCAGAGAAGTTCAAGACACTTCTCAAGGTTGCACAGAGAATAAAGGTCAGAACCAAGATCTGAACCCAGGTGCTCTGATCCCAAGCCAGTGCTCATTCTGCTGTTTCTGCAAGCTAAATGACTGAGTTCCCTGGCAAAGTGGACTCATGGGAGGTTAAGAGGGAAAGAGATGGGTTGGCATTGATGAGAATGAACCAACAGTAACTGACTAAAAGGAGCAAAAGATGATGAAGCCAGAAAAGGGAGGGAGGTTCTGACTGGGAAAACAGAGGAAGGGGGTCAAGAGTCCATCATTTTCCTGGAGGATTTCCAGGATATTAAGAGAGGGAGGGATGCGTAGGCAGAGAATGGGCTCTGGTTAAGCTCTTATCAGTATTCTGCTGAGAAAGTCTGGTTTAGCAATATGTTGTGAGTTTCTACTTTAAGATGGTGTTGGTCTTCCTTCTCTTATTCCTAGGTAAGTTTCTGGGGCACATCACAGAGGGTACCTAGTAGGTCCTCCACACCTTGTTAATTGAGTTGATTAATTCAGATGTGCATAATGCACAGAGAAAATGGCAAGGGCTTCAGCGGGTGGTAACAATCCTGAAGACAAAGGTATATTGCTACTATTGTTGCTTTCTCCTTCAAGGTAAGCTCATGACTTAAAATCAGAGAGGGAGGAGATCGGGAGTTTTATTTACCTTTGGAACAGGCAATTTCCTTGGCTCTAAGGTATATACAATTAGAGAGAAGAGAATCCCTTTGTCGATAATAAAACTCTTGACGAGGCATTTGATGAATACACTGGAGATCATTTAATGAGCCAAAACCACAGCCTTCTCAGTTTTACTTTCTCCGACTTCAGGGGAAGAGCAGTGCTGTTTCTTTTCCCCTCAAAGACCTTCATGTTAACATTCCAACTCACTTAGCATCACCTGAGTCAGCACATCACTGCGAATGACAGTCTAGTTCAGTGAACAAGCAAAATGGTTTATTTATAAGCCTCTTTCCCAACTGGGATCCTGGGAAAACTGCTGTTCTCAGAAGTAAATAAAGGTCAGGATGCCTTAATATATACTCGGTGGAAAGTCTAGTGATGGCTCTTTTGTGATGGGTGAAACTGTGAGCTCTGATCTATTCCTGGATATGTTAGCATAAAATTCTAAGGAAGAAGGTGCCATATTGAGCCCTACCCCTCAGCAATGTTCCTGTCCACAGCCCCTACCCTAGTTGACTCTCATTGTGTGGTTGTTGCAGTAGCTTCTTAGCTGGTCTCTCGACCTCTTTGCCCATGTCTATTCACCCAGGGCAGGTCTGTATTTCTTAGGACAATTCCTACCACTGAGTTCTTCTCCCACAAAGCTTAAAGCATTGAATTGAAATCTGACATTTACTGATTGCTTTTTCCATGGTGGACAATTTACAGAATCATTTTTGTCTGTTTGTGTATACGTATTCCTCAGTGCCTAGAACTTTGAAGTTATGTACCTGTACAAAGATGGCATCAAGAGCATTGGTGAGATGAATGAATTGAATCATTTTATCTTCAAGACCACCTCATGTAGTACATATTATTTACCTGTTTCAGGAACTTGAGGTTGAAAATGCTTATGCAAATTACCCAAGACTGTAAGAGAGAACCTGGATTTAAAGATCCAACCTAAACTGGTTTCAGAGCTCATTTGTTAAATTAACATTCAACTCTGGCTCAAGATGGGATTTAAGCAACTGTCCTAAACAGCCCCAAAGAGAAAGCCCAGCCCTCAGGCTGCTCAAGTTCTCCAAGAAGAACATGTGTCTTCCTTGTCCACGCGTCTCACATCATGGTCCTTGCTAAATTCGAACCCTACTCATCCTTAGAGTCCCAGTGCACCTGCTACTTTCTCAAAAAGCCCATCCAGATGGTCTCTATGACAGAGTCTCCTTTGAATTCCTGTCACAAGTTCACCCAAGACTCATACTCTGTTGCTAGCTATTTGCATGTTAGGGAATGATTGTAAGGGAATGAACATCTTATTGAATTTTTATGTTCCCCACAGGGTCTGATAAAGTGCTGGACACCGGGAAAGACTGTAG
Organism: Spilogale gracilis; assembly: GCA_004023965.1. Classification (NCBI taxonomy): domain Eukaryota; kingdom Metazoa; phylum Chordata; class Mammalia; order Carnivora; family Mephitidae; genus Spilogale; species Spilogale gracilis. The sequence continues at coordinate 93,020 of PITA01005712.1, read as the reverse complement.
TAAATGCCTTTTAAACCAAATCATATTAAATTTGATACCAACTTCTATCAGCTTCCAGTTTCTCCCATCAGCAGTTGTGAAGGGATATTTACCAGAAAATACATTCTCCGGTTTGAGAAAATGTTGTAAGCCAGAGAGCAGCTTGGACCGGTCCCAAGGCACAAAGTTCTTCATGGCCTGGATGGAGACTGAGGAGAGGAGTTTTTTTTTCCTTCTTCTTCTTCTTTTGGCATTACTCCCAGACTCCCCTAATTTTTGATATCGAGCTTCTGGGAACACTAAGTGCATCCGTGCTCCCCCGGTCCCCGACACACATTGCACACACCCATTCCATGGGACTTTACCTCACCCAGCCTTGTGGGCAAGAACCTGAAGTGGGGGTGATGTGGGGAAACACCCAGTAGAACCAATCAGGACAGAGTCTTAGCAAGGCTTTTGTGATACTGAAAAATAGTGCAGGAGAGCGGTCCTGACAAATAAGATGTTGGGGAGATTTCTGGCGCCTTGATTTGGAAATCATCAAATAGAATCCTAAATGCCAGCGCCTGAAAACCTATCCCCCTGATCTTTCTCTCCCTTTTAAGGCTGGCAGAACTGCAAGCTGGGATAACACCAAGGTATTTTTAGCAGTGTATATTGATTTTTTTGTCTTTGGAAGCTACTATATTCTATTATAACCCAAAAACAAGACATGAAAAAGCCAGCTGCAGCAAAATCTCATTTAAGGCGGCGGCATAATGACAATGATATTAAAATAATAATATGTTATGGAGCATCTGAAGTTACAATGCTTGGCTCCTTCTGGCATAAAACAGCTTTTTGGACGCTCTGCTTTCTGAATGATGCCTTTTAACTGAGTGACTTGGGCACAACTATTAAGGTAAGTGAGCATTTAAGATGTGGAGAACTGGCATGGTGGTAGTCAGTGCGCAATACTGATCATCACCGTGGCTGAGATGATTGGAAAGAAGCTGAAAATGCACATATTCATTACAAAGTTCTTTATCACTGTCCAGACTCTAGCTGCATCTGTACAACACTATCCAGGAAACGACTTGTCCTAAACTGCGGCTGCCCTATATCTTTGCAGTACGAGAGAGTGGACAAATCAGATTTTGTGGCTTTGCTTGTTCTAGTAGAATCCTGAGCCAGACAACCTCTTTTCTTTTTCCTATAGACTACATCTACCAGCAAAGCTCCTTGTCCAGCCTAGAACACTGTAACATCCTATACCTAGCTTCCTGTTTCTTGCCTTTTAGTGGAGGAGCAAATATTTTCCCCTCCTTCCAGAGTTTCTGCTTAGGTCCATAATATAGACTCAGCACTGTCCTCTTGGAAGTAGCTTCACCCCTTCCCTCCACTCCTGCACTCATTTCTCTCCCCAGGAGGAGGAGTCTTCTAGAAGCTTCGTTATATTAGTGAGGTATTAACTCTGCATTATGGAGCTTTCTTTCCTCCCTTATTTTGCAGAGTAGCTTCTAGCGAGACTCATACATTCTCGATTCCTCCATGTTTTACTCTAACCTGTTATGAGGGGGCCAGTGTTCCATAGAGATGTCTATTCCTCAGGAATTGTTATTATTTTTTTAGTAGGCTATGCACCCAGCATGGGCCCACCAATGCAGGACTTGAACTCACCACCTTGATTGAGATCAAGACATGAGCTGAGATCAAGATGTCGGTGCTCCACTGACTGAGCGACCCAGGCACCCCCCTCGGGAATTATATTAGGAAACTTGATCTGGTAAGAGCTCAAGTCACGGTCTCCAACTCAGTTGCAGTCACAGTAAACAGGCAAATTTGATCTCCACTGGCCTTACTTGTGATTTAACCTGCAATAGAAAATGACGCCGAATTAACAAAATAGCCTGTGAAGCGCTGGTCACTCACTTTATAGATGAGGCTCAGAGAGTTTGAAGTATTTCTCAAGGTTGCACAGGTATAAAAGTCAAAGCCGAAATGTGAACCCAGGACTCCTGGGTCTTCCTGATCTTTCTGAGAATAAGAGAACATCTATGATCCACTGTATTTAGTTGTATACTTTTCTAGCAGATATATAAGATCGCAAGGAGAGACCTTGCCACAGATACCGCTAATATCAAAGAAGTACATTCTCCTTCCCTTCCCCTTCCTTTTCTCCTTTTCCTTCTTCTTCTAAAGACTATCTGTCAGGGAGAGGAGGAGCAGCAGACAGAGAGAGAAGGAGGTTCCTGCTGAGCACAGAGCCCAACGTGGGGCTTGATCCCTGGACCCTGGCATCAACGACCTGAGCCAAAAGCAGACACTTAACCGACTAAGCCACCCAGGCTCCCCACTTCTGTCTTTCTTCTATGTAAATATCCCAATGACTTCATCAAACTGGAACATAAAAGCTTGAGTTCTTTCTAGTGAATTGACGCAGACTTGGGATCCTCACTTGGTTTTGTATAATTATGTATTTTGTATAAGTAGTCACAGAAAAAAATTCTGGGGCTGATAAAGGACCTCAGCTGTTAGTTCCATAACCTGTTTTTTAACCCTTTTCAGAGCTTGGGGAAACACTTGTCTATTTCCACTTTCCTTACACCGATTTCTTCTACAAGATTCTACAAGATAACTTGCAATTCCTTTGTACATATATCAGCAAGAACTTTTGATACCTTGGAGTATAATTGGTCTGGAAACTTGAATGAAGGTAAAGAAGACAGGGTTTTCTTCCTCATTGTCTTCTTACCTTGTGTAGCCTTCAATTCTCTATTAATTGCATCTGTTCTGTGCCTTTCAATTTGAAAAGCATCCAAGTCAATTTAAACAACAGGCATGTAAGAGCTAAGTGGGTCTGGTTTTCTCTGCCATTTGTTAACATGCTACCAGGCTACCCTTTGTTGCCCACTTTCCCCCAGTACTTAGAGTCACCAGTCAGGAGGTGACTTTGTGGAGTTTCCTATGCATTCTTATCTATCCCTGTTCCAGTCTAAGAAATCAGTGCTTTAATTGTTCAGCCCTGGATACTTCTGAAATAAGGGACACTATTACAATTATACCAATACAATAGATTGTGGCTCTTTGGGGCAGATGGGATGTATGTAAACCATAGGCACATAGGCACAGATGGCAGTTCTGTGAAATATTCAGACTGGTTTTTCTATCAGTGAGAAATATTAGTGCAATAAACTGGAGGCCGAACCAACTGATCAAAATCAGTAGCTTAGAAACAAAAATGATAGATAGGGAATATTAATCCTTTATTCAAATATTATTGATGTGCCAAGCTGTGTTCTAGAAGTTAAGGTCATGGGAACTCAAGCCTCAAGAAATTTCACCATCTCTCAGAAGACATTGGGTATAATATCTCTTTTTCTGGAGGTGAGGAAAGCTGGTAGGAGGGGTACAGAAGTGGGGGAAATACAGATATGAACTTAAACTTGGTTCCACTGATTTCCAGGTTCTGCTTTCCCAGGTGCATCTACCCAGGGACTTCCTACCTGCACATAAAAAAGATGCAGAAAGATGCTCTACCTAGTCTCCTGTTCCCTGCAATGGGGCACTTTTGTTTTTCTTCAGCAAATGAGGTTTTGGGATAAACAAAACATAGGAAATCACACATGTGTATTCAGGGGCTCTGGAGGAGGAGGCCTTTAATATTTTCTCTTTCATTGCCAGTTTAGGATACACTCCTGTGTCTACATTGGAGTTAAACAGGCGTGGGTTTGGGGGTTAGCTCTGCTATATGCCAACATTGTGCTCCAACTCTTGAATTCTCAGCTCCTTCATCTGCAAAATGGGAATAAGAATTGCTCCCTCATAATATCATCAAGAGGATTTATCGAGATAATGCATGGAAAGCACTGAGCACATTGCCTGAGACGAAAACCTGGTCAGCTATAGTAGCATTATTCTTGTTACTGACGTTTCCTGATTACTTTTTCTTTCCATGCCAACTGACATAGCTCTCCAGAACTCACAAATCTGTAAGCTCCGAGGCTTTCAGAGCTCACTGGAGCCATCACATCCAAACCTTTTGTTTTATAGATGATGCAATTATTCTAGATCACATAGCTGGTTAAATGATTGGGCTGGGGAGAGAAAGCAGGTGTCCTGATTCCCAAACCAGTGGTCACTCTTACCACATCTTATTCCCAAAGGCTCTCCAAAGAAGCTTTTACCGCCTAGAAGTTTAGACCTCCAAGGGAAGAAGTGTCTTATTGACGATGCTGAACAAGGATGCAGTAGTTCTTTGGTCAGTTCTACAGCTATCAGCACCTAATTCCTTGGACACTTTAATTTCATTAATCCGAGCAGAACCTTGGCTAGGACTAGGATACGAGGTGTATAACATCTTTCACTTACTTCTCATAAGCATCCACGAGTAAAAATGAGAATGCAGGTAGGATTTCTCCCACAGCAGAGACAGGGAATTGCACTCCACTTTTTCTGGGCGATTACTCCTTTTGTATTGATCACCTGGCCCACAGCTCCCTGATTCCCCGGGACGGTCCTACCTCCTTCACCTTTCTACCCCTTGCCCTCCCTGCCACACTCTGGAGAAAGCATGCAATAAAAAGTCCTAATTATTTTTCATATATTTTTATTCTTTCAGCAATTCCACTAAGAAAAGTATAGTACTATAGGAGAAGCAGTTGCTATGGAAACTGGCCAAGGATAAACAGTCTTTTCTAGTGCGGTGTGCAGCAAGGAGACAGGAGTGGGAAGATAGTGGGGGGGGGGTCACATGGTTCTCTGAGCTCTGCCTGCCTGGCTCTTTGGACCCTATAGGACCATAGCACATTGTCTATTTAAGTGACCCTGGAGGTATGAACGGAGGGTGTTATGACAGATCCTCTAGTGTGCCCAACCCAAGGGAAAACAATCCACTGGATTCATAGACACTGGAGACTTTCAAAGAAATACACTTCTCATTGACCTTCTGAAGATCTGCTCTGAGCTGGAAGCAAAGCAACCTGGGCTGTTAGCCCCAACACACCACCAGCTGCCCGCCTGCTGAGGACCATCCGAAGGCGGCAGATGAAATTCACCAGCTCTGTTTCTGCTGGTCACATCGCCGTTAAAGGCATCAACGTGGGGCTAGCCGTCCTTGGTTCAAATCCTAGTTCTTCCCTCTTACCAGATATACAATTTTAGGCAAGTCCTTCCACTCCTGTAGTCTTCAGTATCCTTATTTGCAGTATCCTTATAATGGTAACAATGCTGCTGCTGATAAACCTTTTCAAACATATATTTATAAAATGTGAAAATGTCTACCCTTGTCTGGCATGTTTGTAGAGGCTCATTAAATGCTGGTCACCGTAACTGCTTATATATTAAGTGATTTTTGGCAAGAACTATGATATTGTGTGCCCTGTAAAAATTATTACTTTTAGTTTAAATGTCACCCTGTAGTAACAGAACATTTATGTATGCTTAAAATTCATGGCCACCCTGCGGGAGAGGTATTAATATAATACTAGTTTTACATATATCAGTATTAGCATAATAATACTTATATATGAATAAATGTAATATATAATATGTAATACACTTTGTAAGTTACTTTTAGCTGTAACACTACGTATGTCCATATATAGTTGTAAACTATGTCTCAAAAGTATTTTAAAATATGCTTTCAGATGCCATTCCTTGTGTAAAGTGCATTGTTAAATTGTAATGGATCATCATTATTATTTGTGAGTGTTCTCTGTCTAGGTGCTCGGGAATGAAACAGAAAGAGACATACCTCGTCAGCTTGTAGAAAGCCTAATGGGAATCTTGTGATTGTATGTGTGATCTGTGTTACAATGTGGAAAACTGAACGATAATACAGGTAGTTTCCTTTTCCAAGGAACTTACTCTCTGCTTCAATTTTCTCCATCAGAGCTGGGCAGGGAATGTCTTGGTGCAGACACATGGTACCCTGTCCCCCTCTGGAGTGCCCCTCCTTCCTTCTGTAGCATTCCAGCCACTTTCTCATCCATGTTTATGTTCAAAGAATATTGTCTTCCCCATCCAACTATGCTTCTACTTTTCCTTGAATGTCCTGCTCTTCCAGCAGCATCTTAAGTATCCCTCCTTCTCCTTCCTGCCACCCTCATTCCCTTTATTTTCTTGGATGGGCCTTCACAACTCTATACCACAAGTTAAACATCCCCATACGAGATCTCGTGATAGGTTAAACATCTCTAGTGTTCCCTCTGGATCAGATGCACACACACTATCTAATTTACATTCTGTGTTATATTAACAATGTGTGGGTTTGCATGGCCTTCAACATGACCCAGCTCCCAGAGGGCGGGACCACCATCTGTGGTACCAGTGCATTTTCAGAGTGAAGCACAGGGTCTGGACCAAGGGCATGTTCAATGTCTTTTGGGTTGAATAGACTCTATCCAGGAAAAGATCCTTTTTGGGTCTAAACTCTGCAATAAAAATTTGCCAGACCTAGAGGAAAATAGGTCAGAACTCGGGCTTGCATTAAGGAGTTTGGAGCCGAGTTACCTGGGTCTCTTTTGACCCCCTTCACTTACCAGTTCTGATTTTGGGTGACTCATTCGTAACTCAAGCATTTATGAATTCTTTTCTATTCTTTTCTCTTTCCTCCTCCTCCTGTCCCCACCCTCAACAGTATGCTATGTTAGGTTTATACTAGATGTTGGGGATACACAAATGAACAACATTTCCACCCTCCACATTGAGAAGGACGTAGGGTTGAAATAACAACGTTTAATAGGGGTGAAAATGACATGGAAGCCAGTTATATCAAGGTGGGGCATCGTGAAGTGAGTTAGGCTCACCTAAAATGTAAACAGTGATAATATCTGTAAGAGCTACATGAATTTTAATTTCCCATACTACTTTTAATGTTGCTTACTGAGGAGGAGATAATGTGTTTGTATGGGGAATGGAGAGCCCCAGTGGAAACACAGCTGCTTCTAGGTATAATAAAATAGATTATAATCAACTACAACTCTGAGAATCCCCTTAGCAACCATTCATTTGCCAGCCTGCTTTCAGAGCTGGTGAATATCTATGGCCAGGCCTTGAAGAGGGAGTCCACAGGGCAGGGGAATTTGATAAAGAGGCCAAGGAAAGAGATAAGTCGGCCACTCAACAGCTGCAAAGGGAGGGTAATAGAGTGGTAAAGAAAGGACTGCACCAATTAAAGTCTAGCCAGCTGAATTATGAGAGTGAATGCTGTTTAAATGAGGACACAGATGCCAGCATCTCCAAACCAACACCGAGGTCCAAGCTTCTTTGTACGTATTTGTGCTATGGTGTGTTTGTGAGTGTGGTGTGTTACAGAGAATCACACGTGGACAGAGAGAACCATGAGGAAGACAGAAGTATGAGGTCAGGAGCATCCTGAAAATAAGAGTCACAACTTTGACTGTGGTCACACACATTTGCTCATGCCTATTCTAAGCCAGCATTGGATAGGTTCTCTCCCAAACATCTCTCTCTCTCCTAATTTTTTAAAATGTTATTTTATTTTATTTAAATTCAAGTTAGTTAACAGATAGTGTAGTATTGGTTTTAGGAATAGAATTTAGTGATTTATCACCAACATATAACATCCAAAGCTCATCCCAACAGGTGCCCTTTTTAGTGCCCATCACCATCTAGCCCATCCCCCCACCTCCCCCCCTCCAGGAACCCTCAGTTTGTTCTCTTAACTATAGAGTCTCTTATGGTTGGCCTCATTCTGTTTTTACCTTATTTTATCCAAACATCTCTCTTAATGTGCACTGTAGACATAGGACAAAGCAAATGTTCTGATTTGCAAATGACAATAACTGAGAGTCAGTAGAGATTAAATTATATACCCAAGGTAACATAACTATTCAAAAGTACCAACAAGACTGGTCTTTTTGTCCTGAGACAAGTGCTTGTCTTCCATCCACAGATATGGATAAATGTGCCAATTTGCAACACTTGGATTGCTTTGGGGGAAGCTCAAAGCATAATTTGAGGCCTCTCATTAATATCGATACAGGCCAACCATCTTTTTTGCAGCTGTATGTTCATATCCATAAATTCTTCTGGGGAGAGAGAGATGAACTAATCAGTAAAATACAAAAAAGGGTTTCTGGAGGTTTAGAGCAAAACTCTTTGTTTATTAAATTTCTTTATGTAAATTTAACTAGTCACATGTGGCTATTAATGTCTTTACTTGGGCTGATTTTAATCCACAATGTCATGTTGACAACATGCTTTTTTTTTTTTTTAAGATTTTATTTATTTATTTATTTATTTGACAGAGAGAGAGAGAGAGAGAGAGAGAGAGATCGATCACAAGTAGGCAGAGAGGCAGGCAGAGAGAGAGGAGGAAGCAGGCTCCCTGCTGAGCAGAGAGCCCGATGTGGGGCTCTATCCCAGGATTCTGAGATGATGACCTGAGCTGAAGGCAGAGGCTTAACCCTCTGAGCCACCCAGGCGCCCCGACAACATGTTTTATGGTAGAGGGTAGACAAGTAGGGGGAGGCAGGAAGGTGGAGATGGTAGAAGAAGGGGAAAGGCAGAATAAAATCATGGAAAGAGATCTTGGAGTTCATCTACTTTTACCCTTTCCATATGCTAATGAGTGAGTTGACGCTTAAGGAAATGAACTTAACTCCATAGAATAGCCAAACACCAAGAGGATCATAAGTATGTTTTTTTGTGTTTGATATTTAAATGTCATATGTATTTGTTTTTCTTTAAGAAAAAAACCAAACAAACAGGGTGCTTGGGTGGCTCAGTTGGTTAAATGTTAGATACTTTATTTTAGCTCAGGTCATGATCTCGGGATCCTGAGATCTAGGAGTCCTCCTACACCCGGCTCCCGCCCTGCCCCCCCCCCCCCCCCAGGCCCGGTTGGGCTCCTCCGCTGTGTGTGGAACTTGCTTACAATTCTCTCTCCCTCTGATCCTTCCCCCTGCCACTTCACATGCACATGTGTATGCTCTCTCTGTTTCTCTCTCTTTTTCAAAAAAAAAAAAAGCTGCAATAAAGATCTCATGTTTTAACCACATCCAGATTTCCCTCTCAGTAGGTTATAACATATGGTGGAAAGTAAAAGTATTCACAACTATAATCCACCTGAAAAGTAGGTACATATACAGAGTTCTCCCTTTTCCAGATCACCAAAATAACTTGCTCTTATCATGTATGTGGAAACCATCTTATTCACAGAATAATCAAATAATCTCTGTGTTGAAAAGTCTCAAAGAGGTCATCTAGAACAACTGCCCATTCAGTGTAGGAATTGCCTTGACCTGCTCTGAGTCATGGCCTTCTGCCCACCTAGGAAACCCAAAGTAATCACAAGGCAGATCAAACTATACTAAGTCAAAACCAGCTGAGAAAAGAGTTATTCTATCTTTAGAAGTGAAAAGTGGCTTGATCTGTGTCCAGCTGCTAGCATTGGAAGTATCAGGGTCCAGTCTTGGGATAGACTTGCATCAGTTGGCCATGACTGAATGGTTTTGGGTTGGATGGTGATCACTGTGATTTGAAGACAGAATAATGGGAATGAGCAGCAATTCTTCCATTTATTAGCTACAAAGCCTGGGCAACTTACTTACACTCTCTGGACCTCATTTTCCTTATCTCACAGAATGATGGTGAGGATGAAGAGATGTGAAATATGTAACCCTACTAGTCCTGTGTCCAGCACATGGGTTCATCTGGATACCCGGTAAGTCCCCCCCAAACAAGATGGTTAGAGGGTTGAAAAATGAAAGGGGGCATATTTGAGTTTGGCCAAAAAGGCTAGCTGTTCACTGGAGAGTAGGAAAGCTAAAGCATGGACTCAGAGATTCTAGTGCAGTTCATCCTCACTGGGACCTTGCCAACAATGAGATTTGCCATGTTTCATCATGTCTTTGGAATTTGCTGATTTCACTGCTATAAAACCATCCAGACTGATAAATAATCAATGCAGTTGGAAAACAAAATCTTTCCAAATGTGCCTTTCTTAGGGAGAGAAATCATAAAAGAGGTACTTATTTCATTCAGCGTTATATCCCCAGTGATTTGAACGATGCCCAGCACCTTGTACATACTGAACCAGGTTTTCAGATGAATGAATCAATCAACAAGAAAATCAATTTTTGGTAGGACTGATGTTGGGGATATTGCTCTGTAAATTATGTGGCTTTTTCTCTCTGAGAGCCCAAGGGAGAAACTGCCCTCGGGGCTGAGGATCAAAAATGAGTCTCCCTCTCCAGAGCAGCAGGTGATTTTTAGTAACAATGAAGATCATACTCTTTTCTTTCCACTGACTACTACCTGACTCAGAATAAAACTTGGTGCCCATATCTAGAAAAATATTATTTGGCTTCCCCCTGCTTTTATTAGTTTTAACAGTGGTTATTTTCCCAATCTCATGTGCTTGCACACATGTGTGTGCATGTGTGTATTTACTCTTATTGTATTATGTGTCGAGGGAGCATTCTGTTTGTGTCTTTTTTTTTAAAGGATTTATTCACTTATTTGAGAGAGAGAGAGAGAGAGAGAGACAGAGACAGAGAGAGAAAGAGAGAGAGCACGAGTGGCAGGGGCAGAGGAAGAAGGAGAGAGAATTCTAAGCAGACCCAACGCTGAGTGTAAAACCTGACCCCGGGCTCATTCTCACAATCCTGAGATCACAGCTCTGTGACCTGAGCTGAAATCAAGAGAATCAGACACTTAATGGACTGGGCCACCTAGATGCCCCAATCTGTTCATGTCTTAAATAAAGTTATATCAGTGCATATTCTTTTACCTTCTTTAGTGTTCATGTGGAATGGCTGTAATGCCTTTTTTGCTGGATGAGATTTTAGCAGAAAGGCCAGTGAAAAGTTCAATAACTTAGTATCTCTGTATTTTTTCTGCTCTGGACTGGAATTCTCCAAGTGTTTGAATTAAGATACCTTTCAAGGTATACCTTCTATTCCTAGGCATGCTCTCAAGAGCTGTAAAAACAAGTCCAGGTAATAGCCTCTCGGAGGGTCCTCTTGGCTAGAATTGCCAAATAAAACAAAGGATGCGTAGTTAAAATGAATTTCAGATAAAGAACAAATAACTTCTACATTATAAGCATATCCCAAATATTATATAAGACATATGTATACTAAAAGTTATTTGCCCTCTATCTCATTGGGTGTTCTATAATTTTATTGGCTTAATCTGGCAACTGTATTCTTGATAGAACCCCAATCCAGCTGTGGTAAGGAGTTTGGGACTCTTCAGAGTCCCAATTAATTGGAAGCTAAGGAGTCCATAAGGTCTACAGTCTGATTCTACTAAGAGATTCAAGGTTTTTTGCAGATACTATGTGGAACTCTCCAACCTAGAAGAAAGCAGAGTGTGTAGGTCTCTGTTCTTGAAGACCAGTAGAGGAGCTCACTTTCTTCAGTTATATTTGAAGCAAACTCTCTCTGGGAATTATTTGTGGTGCTTCCTTAAAACGAAGTCAATGTTCATGAAAATGATAGAAGCCTGGTCTTCATGACAAACCCACTTCTGATTGGCTGATTCAAATCTCATTTATGTCTCTATCAGACCTGACTAACTCCCAGGCCTGTTTCAGGAACTGACCTGATTTCCATTCAATAATCCATATTCTCTTTCCTCCCAGACAGACATGGATTTGACAACAATGCATGGAACAATTATCTTTATGAGAAATCCAGAAAGTAGTTACCAGATCCTGTACTCAGCTGATGAAACCGGCTACATCGAAGCTGTTAGGGAAGTTTGTGACATGCTTTCATATTTTGCTTTATTCCTTCTTCTTTGTGGATGGTGCCACATAGTCTGGAGGAAATTCCAGCTCCTGGATTCTCCCTGAGGTGGGAAAGTAAAGGTAAGACCATACATTTAACATTTTGAATATGTTTTGGTGGAAGCTGCAAAGGCCCTGCGGCAGGAATGCAGCATGTATTATGGTTGCATCTAGGGCGGCTTTGCAGTGAAGATCATCACTTTGAAGACAAAGAATTTGGAGAGAATATTTCAGCTGTATATCATTTACCATGCATATCATATACTCTGTGCTCTATGTCTTTGTTCATGCTGTTCCCTCTATCATAAATGCTTTTCCCTCTTTTCTGCCTCACTGCTTACTGAAAAGGTTATGTTAAAATTAACCTCCTCCATAAAACCTTTCAAGGTGAATGGCCTAATGCGTCATTGACTGCTTTCCCTTTCTCTGTCACTGTGGCCATTTTTCATACCTGGACTATATCTGTTGTGAGCCTTTTTACATTATATAGTAATTAACATATTACACTTGTTTCTTTCATGAAGTTTGGATTTTTCCAACTACCAGGTGTCAAGATAGATAGCAGTTTCCCCAGCTGCAACATAGAACATTAGCCACCACCTCCTCCAACTCCCAGAAGTTGAGTCTGGTACATGGAATCCAGCTAAAATGCCTTTGTTTAGTCCTGTATTGGGTAAACTATCTCCCATTACTTGAAAACCAACAATCTTCAAATTAATTTATGGTACAAAAGGGATGAGAAACTAACCAGAGGGCAGAATTAATGGGATAATAAAATACTTTCCTCCTCTCTTCCTTTTCCTTTGTTTCCTTGTGACGTGGTCTTCTGGGTGGTACGACTTTACGGGAAGGTATAATTTAGGGTCTGGGTGCTTGCTGCTTAGGAATATCTCGAACAATGGTATGAACAGAATTTGGAGCAGAGCCCCAAGAACAGGAGAAAAAAAGGGAGAGGGAAGTAAAGGAGCATTGTTCTTTGAATACAGACAGACAAGGAGACTGGGGGAGGAGAGCCAGCAAATTTATGGGAAAAACCATAGACAGGAATGACTCATCTTGGCTGCGTGTGCCCATTCTTTTGTTTTGGGGAACCTAAGAAATAGGATTCACTTGAAATGCAGAATCAGTGGAGAGGGGGGCATCCTTCTAGACGATCTTAATGTGGTCTATGAAGTTATAGGAAGAAAAGTGTTATATATAGTCAGAAAAGCACAGGATTTCACTCAAGAATAGCAAAATCAAATAAGTGAATTGGTCCAGGTGGGGTTGTAGTGACCCAGGTCAGGCATATCCTCTTTCATGGAGGTAGCTACCATTCAGATTCAGAAGGATGTTGCAGGCAGGAATATGGCCTCTTGTTCTCAGACCATTTGTTTTGGGTTGCATCATTTTTCTCTCTGAACTTCTGATTCATTTTATTCTGTTTCAGTAGGAATTATGTTTCCATTGAAATAATATGACTTAATTCAAAGCAAAATGTTTTAAGGAAGATGCTCTGGCAGTCTGTACCAATATTTTTGTTTGTTTTGTTTATTTATTTATTATTTTTTAAGAGACAGAGATAGTGTGTGAGTGGGTGGGGACGGGCAGAGAGGGAGGGAGAGAGAGAATGCTAAGCAGGCTCCATGTTCAGCATGGAGTCCAAGGAGTGGCTTGGTCTCACCACCCTAAGATCATCACCTGAGCCAAAATCAAGAGTCAGATGTGATGCTTAACCAACTGAGCCACCCAGGCGCACCTATACTAGTGTTGGATGTACCTAAACTTATAACTCAATATTTCCAATATTCCCAATATACCAAGAAATATGTACATGTATTTAGCAAAATATATGTATGAAAATATTAATAAAAGCAATATCTATAATGGCCAAAAATTATAATCATCAGAAGTTAAATAGTCACCAACAGTGTAACAGAAAAATAAGTTGTTGAATAGGTATATGATAAAGAAGCTATAAAAGTGTATAACTTGTATAATTTAGGTAAATAAATTGTGGAATATTGTACAATGTACAAACCAATGCTATAAGCAAGAATGTGAATGAATCTCACATACTGTTAAACATAAAGAGACCTACTGTATGTACTGAAATTACTCCATTCAGAGAAAAACCTACAATACAGAAACATAAAACTAACCAATGGTAAGAGAAATGAAGGCAGTGAGAAGGTGATGGTGACAGGAAGGTACATGGATGGGGCTTCTTGAGAACTGGTAATAATTTCAGTACTGGTCACACAGGCACCTTCAGTTTGGGAGGATTAATTGAGCTGTGCACTTATCGTGATTTCCTATATAGATGATATATTTAAAAAATACTTTAAAATAAGACCTGTAGAAGATACAAATTATTAATGAAAAAATAGATAAAGTAAAAAAAAAAAATCGCACCTTCCTGTGAATTTATCAAAAAAGTGCTGGCTGCAAAGAAATTTTGTTGAACTGAATTCCACAGAGTAGAGAGCCTGAACTTTCCCTTATGTGGCCACAATTGCCCTATCTATGTGTAGGTGTGTGGATGAAGCGTCTACATCTAGGTCAGGCTGGTTTGCAGTGCCAAGGAGAAACATGCAAGCCTTTGATGACAATGGGATTCCTGGGATAGATTGGTGTGTGGAAGAGCCTTGCAGACAAAAATACATCATTAGTGGAATTCTTCTCACCCACTCTCCTGAAATTTTCCCAAGAAAGTAACAGTGGTGGAAGGACTAAGAAGCAAAGGAAATACACCCTCTCTTACAGTTCACAGTGCTTAGGTTCTAGAAACCTGTTAAAGTTGAAATGAAAAGGGAACCAAATCCGTCTGAAAAAATGGGCCATTGCTTACCCACCACACGTATGACAACAACAGTAACTTTGTCTCTTGGAAGTCCCAGATTGCAGTGTTTATATTTGGGCTAACTAGAATTGAATTCAATCTAGTTAAAGTTGTAGTCCAGACCAGCTCAACTAGACCCTGAGTTTAAATTGAATGATTAACTCCTCAACCAACTGCAAAGCAGAAGGAAGAAAACAACAAAATAAAACAACAAAAATTATACTTCACTCTCCAATGTCTTTTATACTTTACAATGTGCTTAATTCAGTTAAACAATTATGATATATGGGAAGAAAGAGAAAAACATAACCAATTATCAAGAGAAAAAGTCATTAGCAGCTGAAGAGTGGTTGTTTTATTTAAAAAAAATTTTTTTTTAAAGATTTTTTTATTTATTTGACAGAGAGAAACACAGCCAGAGAGGGAACACAAGCAGGGGGAGTGAGAGAGGGAGAAGCAGGCTTCCTGCTGAATAAGGAGCCCGATGTGGGACTCCGGGATCATGCCCTGAGCCAAAGGCAATCGCTTAACCAACTGAGCCACCTAGGCACCCCTTAAAATTTTTTTTAAAAGATTTTATTTATTTATTTGACAGAGAGAAACACAGCTAGAGACGGAACACAAACAGAGGGACAAGAGAGGGAGAAGCAGGCTTCCTGCTGAGCAGGAAGCCCAATGTGGGGCTGGATTCTGGGTCTCTAGGATCATGACCTGAGCCAAAAGCAGTTGCTTAACCAACTGAGCCACCCAGGTGCCCCAAGAGTGGTTGTTTTAAAGCATTGTATGTTAAATTAAGTATCTAGGATAGTTTGCAGGGATATGCAGAAGATAGATGAGCTTTTGATGATCTTGAGGACTAGTGCTGTAAGATGGAGACTAGAAGAGCCCCACATGAAAAACATTAATATTAGGGTTAGCAGAAAAGTACTTGAAGGTAACTTTATAAATATAGAAAAGACTGTAAGAAAAAATGGATATAATCAATGACCCAAAGGTGGAATTTCCAGGTAGAAATGGAAACTTTATATAAATTAAACCAAATGGAATTTCTAGGATTAAAAATGTGCTCTGACATTTAAAGATATAATCATTAGATGAAATTAGAAACAGAATAAAGTCTGATGAATTTGAAAACAAACTATAAAAACTGTTAAGAATCGAAGCCCACAGAGAAAGAAGTCTGAAGAATATGAACTTAATGACCTTTAGAACAACATCAAGTGGCTTGATATAGCAGATAGATTTAGTGGAGAGTAAAGAGAGGAAGAGAAGAAAATATGATTGAAGAAATAATGCCTGATTTATCCCCCAAAATGATGGAAAACACCAGCCTATGGATATGTAATTTCAGTGAACCTTAAAAGATAAAAGAAAAATAAAACCCTAGACATATGATAATTAAACTATTATAAAAACAAAGATAGCAAATCTTAAAAAAAGCAGAAAAAAATCACAAAGGGGAGGAAAGTTAAGGAAAACAAACAAACAAATCCAGCTGCCTTTTCATCAGAAAAAAATGCAGGAAAGGAAAAGCAAGGGATCAAAATTAAATAAAACACACCAACAAAAAAATAGCAAGAAGTCCAATTTAAACCCAATCACACAAGTAATTACATTATGTATGGCCTAAACGTGACAGTTATAAGGAAGACACTGTCAAAATGGTTTCTTTTTAAAAGCAAGGCCCAAGGATTTGCTGTATAAGGGACACACTTTAAATATCAGTGTACAAGTGAGCAATCCAAAAGATATTCTCTGTGAACATTAAGCATAGGATGCCTATATTAACATTAGATAAAATTGATGTCAAGGGGAGGCATATTAACAAGTAAATAGGGACTTTTCTTATTTCTTGAATGATAAATTCATCAAGAAGACATAGCATTCCTTGGGGCACCTGGGAGGCTCAGTCAGTTAAACATCTGGCTTTTGATTTCAGTTCAGGTCATGACCTCAGGGCTGTGAGATTGAGCCCTGCCTTCTCTGTGCTCATGGGAAGTGTGCTTGAGATTCTCTCTCTCCCTCTGTCTCTGCCCCCTCCTCCTGCTCTCTCTCTTTAAATAAATAAATAAATGAATGAATAAATAAAATCTTTAAAAAAAGAAGACATAACAATCCTAAATGTGTGCCCACCTATTGGCAGAAATTCAAAATATACAGAGACTAGAGAACTGAAAGGATGAACGGACAACACCTAAAACATGTGACTAGTGCCATCAATAACGTTAAACTAAGTATGTAGAAAATAGAATAAAATAAATGGAAAATATGTAAAAAAAAATTTCAAATATTTGAAAATGAAAAAAAATAATTCTACATGATTTACGTGTCCAAAAGTAATCAAAGGGAAATTTAAAAAGATTTTAACTGAATTTATGGTATAAACAAATGCATCAAAATTTGTGTCATAGATCTAAAGCACTGAATATATGGAAAGTTATAGCTATTGTGTTGTGTTTATATTAGAAAAATTTTAAAAAGGATTGAGACCAATGATCAAACCTATTATGTTAAGCTAGAAAAAAAGAGCAAATTAAGGTCTAACATAAGTAGTAGAAAAAGAATAATAAAGGTAAAAGTGGAAATCAGTGAAATAAAAAACAGAAAGAAAAACAAAGGAAACTAACAAAGACAAAATATTGTACTTTGTAAAGATTCCTAAAATTGATTATTCCTAGCAAGTCTGATTAAAATATATCTCCAGCTGGGCACCTGGGGGTTCAGTTGGTTGGGCATCTGACTCTTGATTTTGGCACAGGTCATGATCTCAGAGTCATGAGCTCGAGCTCTGTGAGGGGTTCCATACCAAGTGTGGAGCCTGCTTAAGATTCTCTCTCTCCCTCTCCATCGGCCACTCTCCCAGTCAATAATATCAGGAATGAAAGAAAAGTAATATTCACAGATTCTACAGACACTAAAAGTATAATGATAAAACATATAATTTTATGTCAACATCTTTGACAATTTAGATGAAATAGACAAATTATTTGAAAGACACAAATTACTGAAATTGGCACAAGAAGAATGAAAAAATATATATTGCTCTATATGGTAAAGAAATTTAATTCATAATTTAAAGGCTTTGCACAAAAAAATTTCAGTGTTTCCAGTAAATTCGATCAGTGGTGAATTCTATCAAACACTGAATAGATAAATAATAGTAAAGATACACAAACTCTTTCAGAAAATAAAGAAATACTTTCCAACTCACTGTATGAGGCCAGAATCACCATAATCCCACAAAATTTCACAAAATGACACTGCTCATACACAAACACAAAATCCCCTATAAATAAAATGCAAAAAAATTCTAATAAAACATTATCAAATCATATGTAGCAATATATAAAATGAATAACGCATCATGACCAAGTAGAGTTTAGTATCAGGCATGCAAGTTTTGTATATTAATAACATATCAACCAATGTAATTCATGACATTACAAACATAAAAGTGGCCATGTATATAATTATTGTAGGAAGTGCACAAAAACCACTTGAAAAATCTCAGTACTTCAGAGGGCACCTGGGTAGCTCACTTGGGTATGCAACTGCCTTCAGCTCAGGACATGATCCCAGAGTCCTGGGATCAAGCCCCACATCAGGCCCCACATCAGGCTCCTTACTCAGTAGGGAGCCTGCTTTTCCCTCTCCCTCTCCCTGCTACTCTGCCTGCTTGTGCTCTCTCTCTCTGTCAAATAAGTAAATAAATTAAAAAAAAAAAGCAACAACTCAACACTTCAGAAAACCAAGATTCAAAGGAATTTTTGCTGCCTGATAATGAGAATATTAGAAAATAACCTGGCTAACTTCATACTTTCTGGTAAAATATTTTAAAAAATTCCTCAAAGATCAAGAACAAAGCAAGGATGTCTAATCTTCCCACTTGTGTCCTGGAGGTCTTAGGATTGTATAATAAAGCAAGAAAGTGCTATAACATGTATACATTTTGGGATACAAGCAGAAAACCTTTCCTGTTTTGTTTTGTGTTGTTTGTATACAACATGACTTTGAAATGTGTAAGCCTAAGAAATGTACTAAAATATGTACTAGACCAAAATAAACTATGCTCATTAAAAAGTGACTTCAACAAGGCTTCAGGATAAAAGGTAAATGTGCAAAAATCAGTTGTATTTTTATATTCTGGCAATAACCTATTGGGAATTAAAAGTTTTAAAGTCCTATTTACTTCAGCAGCAAAAACAAAAAAAATTTAAACACAATGCATATAAGGTTTTACACTGAAAAATTTAAATTTTTGAGACAAATTGAATTAGTAAATAAATTTAGTAAGTAGTACAGAAATTGAAAGTGATATCATGTTTGTGGATTGGAAAACTCAATATCGTTAAGGTATCATTGCTTCCCCAGTAGCTGTATAGTCAATGATTCCAATTAAACTCAAAGCATGACCTTTTGAGAAAAATTAAGTCTTATCTTAAATTGACATGGAAATTCAAAAATCCTAGAATAGCTAATACAATCTTTAAAAAAAAAAAAAAAAGATTTTATCTCCCTCTCTCACTCCCCCTGCTTGTGTGCCCTCTCTGGCTGTGTTTCTCTCTGTCAAATAAATAAAATCTTAAAAAAAAATTATTTATTTATTTGACACAGAAAGAGAGAGAGAGAGAGAGAGAGCGCGCACACAGGTAGACAGAGAGGCAGGCAAAGAGGGGGAAGCAGACTCCCTGCTGAGCAGAGAGCCTGATGTGGGACTCGATCCCAGGACCCTGAGATCATGACCTGAGCTGAAGGCAAAGGTTTAACCCTCTGAGGTACCCAGGTGCCCTGCTAATAGAATCTTTAAAAAGAAAATCGTTGGGAGATTTACACTATTTGATTCCAGGATCTATTTTAAAGCTCCAGTGGTTAAGCCATTATGCTGATGTATGGCTGAACAAATAGGTCAGTGGAACAGAATAGAAAGTCATGATGTAAATAAACACGGATGCAGTTAATTTATTTCTGAAGAAATTATAACTATGATTTAATAGGGAAAAATATGTTATCCCAAAATACAGTGCCAGAACAACTCTACTCATTACACAAAATGATTAATTCCAAATGGATCATTTTCCTAAGTGTAAAGCTAAAATCATAGAGCTTCCAAAGAGAAACAATGGGATATCCCAACAAACAACACACAGGGAAAGATCTCTGAGAGAGAACACAACGAGCATTTGTCGTAAATGTAGGGAAAAAAGGGAAGTTGGATTTCATCAAAATGAAAGGACTACTTTAAGAAAAAAGGTAGATTTGGAGAAAATGCATATATCTGACAAAGAACTTGTATCCATAATACATAAAGCACTCTTTCATATCAAAAGTAAAAATACAAATAATCTAATAAAAAATGGACAAAATAGTTGAACAGACACTTCACAAAAGAAGACATACAGGTAGCCAAGAGGCATAAGAAAATCTGCTCAACATCATTGGTCTTTGGGGAGATGAAAATTAATTAAAACCACACTGAGATACTACTTCCCACCCATTAAAATGACTAAAATGAAAAATGTTGGTAAGTTTGTGGAGCAAATGAGACTCTCTCACATTGCCGATGTAAGTGTAAAGCCATAAAACCACTTTAGGAACGTGTAGCTCCTTATAAAATTAAATACTCCTATCATATAACTGACCAATTCCACTCCTATATATACTTCCGAGGGAAATGAAAGCATGTGTCAAAAGAAAAATTTTACAAGAATGTTCCTAGTAGCTTTATTTTAATAGCCAAACATTTCTATCAGCAGGAGAATGTATAAACGAACTGAGGTATGTTCATATAATTGAATGGTAATCAGCAATAAAAAAAGATCAGAGCTACTGAGACCCTCAACATGAAAGAATCTCTCAGACATTCTGTTGAACACATTATCTTTAGTAGTCATCCTTGAAAGTGTACATATAGTCTGATTGCATTCATGTGAAATTCTAGAACAGGCAAGAATCTGCTGGAATATATCATGGCGCTTGTGTGTTGAGGCTGAGATATGGATTGGATAGCAAATGGATACGGTGGAATGTTCTGGGCTAATAGAGTGTTCTCTATCTTCACTGCGTGATGGTTTTCATGGGTGTATACATTTGTCAACATCTTATCTAATTGTAAACATAGGTTCTGTGCATTTTCTTTGAGTAAATTATCACACACACACACATACACACACACACACACACACACCCATGGGTGCACCAAACCCTTAAATCTGAAGGACTTCTGGGTTGCAGTTCTGACTCTGACATTCAATAGCTGTGTGTCCTTTGGTAAATTATTTAACTTTTCTCAGTTTGGCATCTGGAGAAAAGAACAGTCATGATCTAAACTTAAAGGTCTGTTTGAGAAATAAATATAATAATCACTCATCTAGTATTATCCTGAGTACCTGCTCGTCTCTCAGTAAATGTTAACTGTCATAAATAAGTATTATTATTAAAGACTGGTCGTTAATGTCCTTTTTTTCCCCATTACCTTTAAACTTTGGAGAAATTTACTCTAAGAAAGGAGGAGGAACAAGATGATTTATAGAAAAGGCACTTGTCTTGGAATCATAAAACTCCTATTGTAGCCTATTTGCATAAAACCCAGTGGGTGGTGTAGTAGGAAAGAGAGTGACCCAGTAGGAAAAACATACTTTGGAGCCACAGAGATTTGGATTTAAGTCTTGTTTCCATAGTTTATAAGTGATACACAACAGTTTATAATCCACACTATGTGAACTTGAGTACTTTAATACCTCTGAGCCTTAATTTTATCTCCAAAGTACAAATAAATATAACTATCCTGCACAGTTGTCTGATTAAAAGTGTCAGGCAGCATATACAAAGGGCTTGGCCCTTAACAAGCCCTTTATAACTACTTCTTTTCCCATCTCTTTCCCTTGGTACACTCAGTCTAGTATTATAGGCTATAGTTACCTTAGTAAATTAAGGGAATTGATCTCTGAGGCAACTTTTAATTCATCTGATTTTAAATAAATGTGAACTAGTAATAACAATCTGTAGGGTTACCAATCTGTATCTTTACCAAAGATGAAACCCAAAAGTTCCTGCAGAAATTAAACCCAACCAAAGAAGCAAAAGTATAGATTCATTCAGATTAAAAAGATTGCCTGGTCCAAGCTCATCACTGCCTGGGTCACTGTGTTTTCTGTTACTAAGGTTACAAGAATTTGTTTACACAAAAAACACATCTTTATTCATTAAAAACAAAACAAAACAAAACAAAAACAAAAACATGGGGACAGATTGTACTCTACTAGAGAAAAAAAAAAACCAAAAAACCACAAATCCACCTGGGAGGCTGAATATGATAGACCCTTTAATTTCAAGAGTAACATGGTCAAGGAATTCAATGAAGAGATGACTTAATTTTACATTTGGTTTGAAGATGAAAATCTCCACATTCCTTCATTAGCTAAGGAGCACAATGTAGCAATGTGGGTTTATAAGATGTTGGCAAAATATACCCGGTTGTTTTCCACTGTTGAGTCTTTTGCAGATTTAAAAGGTCTTAGAAACATAGGAAGAAAAGAGCTTTCAATAGTTTTCTATTAGAACCTCCCAGATTTATACATAGAAATTGGCAGCCCAGTGAGGGAGTGATGTAGCCCATTAATGAGAACTTGGGTGAAATCCAAGGTCTAAGTCTCCTTTCATTAACTTTCTCTTTTATATATTTCATACAGAGAATAACTTCACTTAGAAATTATAAACCACAAACACATTGGAAATCACATTTCTTACCCTGATAAATAGATCCCATTTACCCAGTGGATTAGGTGACAGATTTTCCCAATAAGACTATTGAGCTAGGTCACTGTGGAAGCCAACTTACTATTTTTCCCCCCAGTAGCTTACGTCTGCTTTCAGTTTATGATTTCAATCAGTTTTTTAGACTTTCCACTTGATCATTATGGGCTAGTCACACTGAGGTACAACACAACCATGTATGATAGTCAAAATGTTGAAAATCACACATAATGTGGAAACCTTAAGAACAGCCAAGGAAAAATGAAACATTACATATAGGAAAACTATAATTTGAATAAACACAGACTGCTCAGTAGAAACCATGGAGACCAGAAGATGGTGAAATACAAACAATTTCAGATAAAGGAAAACCAAGAGAATTGGTCCCCAGTAAACCTGTATTGCCAGAAATATTAAAGGAAGTTCTTCAAGCTCAAGAAATAATACCAGATGGAAATTTGGATCTTAAAAAAGAAATTAAGGGCATTGGAAGAAGTAAACATTTGGGTAAAAATGGAAAACTATTTCCCTTTTACATTAGTTAATTTACTTATGACTATGTAAAGCAAATTTATAACATCCTCTTATTGGAATTACATGTATAGGTACTATATGTATAAATGCATATATAATAATAATGGCAACTATTGTATAGAACATAATGGAAGTGGTGAATAGACCATATGATTACAAACTTTCTACATTTTATGTCAAGTGGTACTATATTAACACTAGTTCTAATGTGTAATGTTAATAATTTGCCATCTCTAGAGCAAATCACTAAAACATAACAATGAGGTACAAATCCAATGGACATATTAAGTTCAATTCTAAAAGAATTCAAATAATTCAAAAGCAGTCAGGAAAGAGAAACAACAGTGGCAACAACAAAAAGATGGCCATGGGGCGCCTGGGTGGCTCAGTCATTAAGTGTCTGTTTTCATCTAGGGTCATGATCCCAGCATTAGGCTCCCTGCTTTGGCAAAAGCCTGTTTCTCCCTCTCCCACTCCCCCTGCTTGTATTGCCTCTCTCACTTTATCTCTCTCTGTCAAATAAATAAATAAAATCTTGAGAAAAAAAAAAGATAGCCAAACAGAAAATAGGAAACTGGTAGACTTAATTCAACAATGTCAACAACTACATTAAATGTTACTGTTCAAACACCAACTTTCAAATGGATAAAAAAGCAAGACTCCATCATATACTTTCTACAAGAGAATCACTTTAAATAAAAAGACACAAGTTCTAAGCAAGTAGACATAAAGAAGATACACCCTAAAAGCAGTGTGGTGGGGAGTCTCTAGGATAGTTGCCGAAGACTTCTGTCTCCTGGTATTCATGCCCTTTGTAATCTCCTCTTGAGAATGGGCTATGATTTCTAACTTGTTTCTGATAAATACAATATGGCAGACGTGATAAGATACTTCATAGATTAGTTTATAAAAGAATCTGTGGGTTTTTTTCCCCTCCAACTTTTCATTTCTATCTACCCACCATCTATCTATGTCATCAACTGCTTTGGGGGAAGCCATCCAGCTACCTGCTATATCTTGAGGACAATGCAGCAAACCTGTAGAAAGCCCCTATGGTTAAGGGACTGAGGCCATCAGTTCAAGAGGCCATGGAGAGCTGAGACCTACTGACAACCACTTGAGTGAGAATAGAAGTGGACTTCAGCCCAAGTGGAGACTCGAGTTGGCTGCAGCCTTAGCCGGCAGCTCTGCTACAATTTCATGAGACCTTGAAGAGGAATCACCCAGCTAAGCTGCTTGGTTAATTCTTGTGCCACAAAACCACGAGATGATCAATATTGGTTGTTTTAAGCTAATAGATTTTAGAGTAATTGTTTCACAACAATTTATAATTATTACAAAATAAGTTTGAAAAGGCTATAAAAAAGATAAAGTTGTAACAGGAGATAAAGAGAATCATTTGATAATGATATAAAGATCAATTCTACAGAAGGACATAATACTCACAAACATCTATACTCCAAATAACAGAGCCTCCAAATACCTCAAGTAAATACTGATGATATTACAGGGGGGAATAAATAACTCTACAATCAAAGAAGGTTTTTAATACCTCACTCTCAGCAATTGATAGGAAAACTAGAAAAAATGAGTAAATAAGTAGATGATTTGAACAGTATTACCAACCACCATGACCTAATTAAAACCGAACGAACATGAGGCCACACATAAGCATCCAAGGTATGTTGATCAAGAGTGAACATATGCGTGGTCATAAAACAAGTCTCCATAAACATAAAAGGAATGTAGTCGTGTACTTTGAGTAGGCATAATATAATTTGAAATAAACAAAAATGAGATATCTAGGAAACCCCAAATATTTGGAAATTCAACAAAATAATTCTAAAGAATCCATCAATGAAGAAAACACAAGGGAAATTAGAAAATATTTTAACACAATCATAAGGCAAGTATAATGCACTAAAGTATATGTGATGAAAATAAAACAATGAATGGTGAGAAATTTATAGATTTAAATGCTTATATTAGAAAAGAAAATAGTCTAAAACAGTGAGCTAACTAAGATTCCATCCTAAGAAACTGGGAATAAAAAGTGTCCAATAAGGTCAATAGGTAAAAGGAAATAAGTAGGGGTGCCTGGATGGCTCAGCTGATTAATCATCTGCCTTCAGCTCAGGTCATGTTCCCAGAGCCCTGGGACCAAGACCCATGTAGGGCTCTCTGCTCAGTAAGGAGCCTGCTTCTACCTCTCCCTCTCTCTCTGCCTGCCCCTTTAACTGCCTGTGCTCTCTCTCTCTGTATCAAATAAATAAATAAAATCTTAAAAAAGAAAAAGGAATTATGTACTAAAGAGCAGAAGTCAATGAAATAGAAAAGAACAAAATAATAGAAAAAGAGCCAAGATTTCATGCTTTGAAAATACCATCAAAATTGATTTAAAAAAATTATCTACACTGATCGAGAAAAAAAGAGAAAGAGAAATTATGGGAATGAAAGAAGTATTATCACTATATATTTTAGGCATATCAAAAAATCGGAGATTATTGTTATTAACAATTTTATGCCAAGAAATTTGACAACTAAGATAAATGACAAATACCCTGGAGAAATTGATTTACAAAAACTGACAAAAAAATGAGACAGAAAACCTAAGTAACTTTGTATCAGTTGAAGAAACACACACACACACTCTGGGCCCAGATGGCTTCCTTCATCAATTATTTTAGACACTTTAGAAAGAAACCGTAGGAATCTGACACAAACCCTTTCACAAAATAGAAGAGGAGGTAACATCACCTAACTTGTTTTGTAAACCTGCAAACTGCAATATTAAGAGCTGACAAAAACATTATCTAAAAATATATATAGGCTAATAAAATCCTCATGATCATGGATGTAAAAATATGTAATAAATATTAGCAAGATGATTCTAGAAATCTATAAAAAGGATAATACATCATGATTAGTGAGGTTTATCCTAAAAAATGCAAACTCGATGGCACACTTTAAAATCAATCAATACAATTCACCAACATAACAGAATAAAGCAGAAAATATGATCATTTCAATAATCTCTAAATAATATTTGACAAAATTTAACAACCCATTCATGATATAAACTCTGTGCAGTCTAAGAATAAATAGAATCTTCCTCCATCTACAAAGGCCATGCTAAGAAGTCTACATTTACCATCATAATGCAACATTAAGAAATAGTTAATATTTTCTTCCTAAGATTGGGAACAAACCAGAATATCTACTCTTACTGCTAGGATTTAAACATTATACTAGAGGTTCTAGCCATTGTAAAAAGGCGAAAAGGCAAAAAGGCAAAAAAAAAAAAAAAAAAAGAAAGAAAGAAAATAAAAGAAAATGTAGAAAGATGCAAAAGGAATAAGGTTAGACTGGTTCTATTTGAAGATGAGATAAAGTTTCTGCTGAAGACTCCATAGCTCCAAAACAACTTTGAGAAATGTGAGTTTTAGCAAGCTCCTATGATAGAAGTTTTCTACAAAACAAACCTAACTCGTAATTTTATATCCTAGAAGCAAATCATTGGAAAACAGATCAAAACACCAACCCCATATACAATCCTATAGCTGTCGGATTCCATTGTTCTTAAGATTACTATCTCCCCAGATATCTTTAGCCACTGAAGTAGTGCCTTGAAAATATCTGAGTTTCTTGCTTCTGGCATTTCAACCCCATTTCACACCAGTGAGTTTTGAACAATAGCACTTCTTTCTTTCTTTTTTTTTTTTTTTAAGATTTTATTTATCTATTTTATTTTAGAGAGAGAGAGGGAGAGAATATGAGCAGAGTGAGGGCAGAGGGAGAGGGAGAATCTCAAGTAGACTCTGCACTGAGCCCGGAGCCCAACAAGAAGCCCAATCTCATGACCCCGAGATCAACACCTGAGGGAAAACCAAGAGTCAACTGCCTCATCAACCGACCGAGCCACCTGGATGTCCCAACTTGTGCTGTATTTTACCATCTGTTTTCTTAGACCATTCCTGGAATACAGTTAAGTCAGTGTTCCATGAGGAAAAAATACCCAGGTAGCATTTGCTGGCTTAGGAGTAACATGTGTGTGAGGATAGGAAAGCACGATTAGGCAGAGGAAGATGTTGAAGTGTAATGCAGTTATAATAGGGGCCTCAATTGACCCCATAGCAAAGTCCCAAACTGTGGCCTGAGGGCTGGGACTTTGAACCTCTGAATTAACCAGTCATGGGCTGTGAGTTGACATTGAGGAAGGGAGGTCCATTTGTGCACAGCAATTCCCTACATTGAGAACAATTAGTATATGCACTTCTTAAGATGCTTTGTAATTCAACTTTCTGAAATTATATGGTGAGAAGCCTCACAGGTCTGCTCCTGTCCCCATCTTAACTCTCACTTTAGATCATTCATATGAACCCTCCTTTCCTGCTGAGGCCACAAGTGGTTGAGGATTCCCTCTGAAGTTAAAATTATAGTATTGCATGCCTTCATACTTTACATTCATCACTATAGTATTTTTTTCTCACTCTATCCATCCATCCATTCTTTCTCACTTAGAGCATTGTGAAACTCTGAATTATCTAGCAGGATTAAGTTCACAGTGGAAACTTACTTGCTACATAGTTTGTCAGGTTTTCTCCTTCTCCTTAATCCTCCCGCACTTCCTACTCCTCCTCCCCCGCCTCCTTCTTCTTGGTTTTCTTCTTTCTTCTCCTTCTTCTCTCCTTCTTATTTTTTCTTACTTCTCCTATACCAGGATTTCCCTCAATCATGTCCCAAATTAATCTTTGACTATAACTCTACAATCTGCAAATGGGGAGTCTAAATTAAGACAGTTGCTATCAGAGTGGTTATAGGAATCAGATTCTCAGGATGGGATTCCATCATGTGCTATTTGCTCGCCTGAGAGCATCAGGGACCTGAGTGTTTCTCATAAGTGGAGTGATGATAATCCCTAGCATGCTGTAGCATCATGATAACTAATATTATCACTTGTGGTAAATTCAGGTCAGCTGAAGGTAGAAGAGGATGAATGGCCTTATGTAGTATCTCTAATAGTTGAGATACATGCAGGCAATAACAACAATAAAGAAATTGGAATTAATTATTCGTTATTTATTGCTACCAAAGCATAAAAGGAAAATAATGTCAGATTAAGATCAGACTGCTACTATATTAGTGTCCAAAGGCTTCCATATAAAGCAGCATAAACCAGGTGGCTGGAAACAGGACGAATTTATTCTGTCCGAGTTTTGGACCAGAAGTCTGGAATCAAAGGTGTTGGCTGGCCTCACTACCTCCGGGACTCTAGGGGACAGAATCCTTTCTTTTCTTCTCCAGCTTCTGTGGCTCCCGGTATTCCTTTGCTTCTGGGAGCATAGCTCTAATCTCTGCCTCTGTCTTCACGTGGCCTTCTGCCCTGTGTCCCTGTGTGCCTTCCCTATTCTTGTAAGGATAACTGTCGCTTGATTTAGGGTTCCCTTGAAATCCAGCATGATCTCATTTTGAGATCCTTACCTTAATTATATCAGCAAAGACCCTATTCCAAAGAAGCTTACATTCTGAGGTTTCAGGTAGATGAGCTTTTGGGAGGCAGCTATTTAACTTCTTTTAGATGCTAACTCAGAGCCTGGAAAACAAAATCCAACAGGCAGGTATGGCATGATTTAAGTGGACTTCCATGTGCCACTCAAAGACAGATTATACTGAAAATCAGGATTGGATTGTGAGAATAGCAGAAGTGCAAAGAAAACTGATTTCAAAGCTACTGCAAGTATTCCACACTAAATTCTTGCTCTAATATGGAAAGAATGGGTGCCTGAGACCTGGGATGGGGACATCGAGATGGATATGCTTGAGAACTTTGGGATCCCTAGATTCTCCTGAACCCTCAGGATTACACAAATATCTCTCTCCCTGGTGCTGGAGAATAGGAGCCTCTCATGCCCACATAGGATGAAAAGGCCATACTTAAGGCACATGACTCTGAAAGTGGTGCTTGTCATCCTTAAGATCTGCCTTCATTCCCCTTACTGCTTGTAGTAGACCCAAAATTTGGGTAAAGTCTTAGCATGACTACCTGGAGGAATTACTGTATCTGATTCAGGAGGATAGGGATTCTCCATCAATGGATCTTCAGGACCCAGTGACATGATTCTGCAGTAACCAATGAAACAGTTGGGGAATGGATTTTGAGGTTATGGGACCAAGACATGGGGTATGTAAGGCTGAATGAGGGACATTGTCTCTCCAGTTTTCTTTCTAGCAAGGATACTTGAACTCAGTTGTGATACTCTACTAGGATGGCTGTTTGAAGCTTGAGATAATGGTTGTCCATAGTAAATGATGTTGTAGAGTTGCCTTGTTGGAATATTGAGGAAGGGGTCAGAAAGTGAAGGCAGGCAGCATGTTAGAAGGGATGTACTGCCTGAGATCAGAGAATCTATCAAGTGATTTTGTTTTTCAGCATAATCTTCAGGTTCAGGGAATCCAAAGAATGAATATTGGTCAGACTTCAAAAGTATGAAGGGTATTACAAAGATGAGGGTACAGCATGGGCAGAGGCAGAAAAATGGAAACAAAGATGAAAATAATAACTAAATAAGTGGTGAAAAAGATTTAACCCATTTGGATAATAAGACATATAACTTGTGAATCTAAAAAAGATGATTACTTTTAGGTTTGGGAAGAAAAGTTAGGTTCATTAGAAGAAGCAGAGTCATACCCATCCTCCTCGCAGACTGCCCCTGTTCTCCAACACTGCTGTCTGGCATTGAGTATCATCTGGAAGGTTTTCTGAAGAAGACTCTCCAAAGAGGAGTCTGACCTTTGTTTTTGATCCCCACCCCTGCTGACTTGCCCTGCCCTAGAGCACTAGATGGAGCTCTATGGAAGCAGTTCTAGGGGTGAAGGGCTAACTGGAAGGGAGGAGTTAATGAGTTTTCAGGATTGAAATTTTTCAACTGGAACCAAGCATTGCTCACCGAGGCATAGGCTACAGATGGTGCCCACTGATGGATGGTCTATTTCTAGATCATTGAAACCTTCCGTTTATGCATAGAAGCACCTAGACAGCTGGAACCACAAGAGTCTTGCTTAGGGCGTGATGGGATAGAGAGAGCACGGGCAGAAAGACCTAGGCTGATACTCCAGTTCTGCCATACAGAGCCCTTGTATTTGGGCAAGATTTTCTACTTCTCTAAGACTCAATTTTCTCAAGTCTTTAGTGGTGAAGACCTCTTTCACTAGGTTGCTCTAAGGACTAAATAAGGTAGAGAATGAAATCTAAAATGTCTGGCATATAGGAAATGATCAGAACACTTGGCTTTGTGTAAACGTGTATCAGGTGTGGGGAGATGAATGCCCCTCCTCCCCATGAATCTTCTTAACTTCATTACAATTCTGGAAGATATTAACAATAACATTAATATTACAGTTGACACTTACATAGCACTGAGTGCTGAGCAATTTCCTAAATATTTTATATGCACAAATTCATTTAAGCTTCACAATTACCCAGTAAGATTAGTTCTGTCATCATCTCGTTTTTTGTAGAAGGTTACAAGGTCATGCATAGGATAAGTGATTTCCCAATTTCACACAAGAATTCATTGGCATAACTGAGTTTTGAAACCAGTTTTGGGTTAGAGCCCGTGTTCTTAATTCCCTTCCTATGGTAAAAATTTACCGAATACTTGATCATCTGAATGCTGCCCAGAGACCTTTTTAGCATTTTGGGTCTTCTTTTAATTTCCAATGTAAGAACATATTCTATAATAATTTACCTTTCTAGGTCTTTGAAATTCCCTGGGTCCTCCTTCTTCTTTGGTTTTTCTTTTAAAAAAAAGTAACAGGAACATACATAATATTCATACCTGGAGCATAACTTGCTTTTAGTTTGCATAGGAGATGGTGAGTTCTCTTGGTGTTACAGCACTCCGTCATGACAGGGCAATGGGTAGGATAAAGGGTAATACCTAAATTCTGCTCATGCTCAACTTTTTACTTCTCCATGTGGGGTACTTCTGAAGAAAGTATTTTTACAGAATCCCTATCAAAAAAGCATTGTGTGTATAATTAATGGCACTGAATTGCACACTTTCAGATAATTAAAAGGGAAAATCCAGGAATCTTATTATTTGGTATTTACCCCCAAAATACAAAAACACTAATTCAAAGGGACACACGCACCCCCATTTAGAGCAGCATTGTCTACAATAGCCAAACTATTGAAGCAGCCTGAGTGTCCATTGATAGATGAATGGATAAAGAAGATGTGGTATATATACACAATGGTATATTATTCAGCCATAAAGAAGTGAAATCTTGCCATCTGCAACAACATGGATAAGACTAAAGAGTATAATGATAAGCATAATAAGCCAGCCAGAAAGAGGCAAATACCATATGATCTCACTCACATGTGGAATTTGAGAAACAAAACAAATGCATCAAGGTGGGAAGAAGAGAGAGAGAGAAACAAAACAAGAAATAGATTCTTAACTGTAGAGAACAAACTACAGGGTTACCTGAGAGGAGATGGGTGGGAAGATGGGGGGCATAGGGGATGGGGATTAAGGAGTATACTTGTTGTGATGAAAAATAAAATAAAGTGAAAAATATGAAATGATTAAAAGGGGAAATTTTGCTATATATACTTTCACTACAATTGGAAAATGAATATTAAAAGAAAATACTAATAAAAATGGATAATTTGGGAATTCAAACATATTTTGTTTTATATATACACACGTGTGTGTGTGTGTGTGTGTGTGTGTGTGTGTATAAAATTTATTAATGGATGACCAAATACTCAAAGGAAGACTGCAAATACAAAATCAAGGATTAGAGTGAAAGAGAGGCATCTGGATGGCTCAATTGGATAGGGTCTGCCTTCCGGTCAGGTCATGATCCCAGGGTCCTGGGATAGAATCCCACTTTGGGCTCTTTACTCTCTGACCTCTGTTTCTCTGTTTCTGCTTCTCCCTCTCCCAATGCCCCTCCCCCCTGCTCCTACTTTCTCTCTCTCTCAAATAAATAAATAAATAGTCTTCAAAACAAAGTTTGAAATTTGTAGTCATTAAAAAAGTACTTTGAAATTCTTGAGCGGGTGGAGAGGAAGGCAGTGGCATAGGAAGAGGGATGTACTTTACCCACAGGACCATTTGATCTGTGTTGTGGTCTGTTGTCCTTCAGTCAACATGGGCAGCGTGGTCTACCAGTTAGAAACAGAGGAAGCAATGATGCCCAATATGGAAAAATTAAATAGGAAGAATCTGTTACTTTCCACCCCTCTGTTTTTTCTCTAGGGCCTCTTTTCTTTTCCTTTTTCTTTCCTTTTCTTTTGTTTTTTTAAGATTTATTTAATTATTTGATAGAGCAAGAGAGGGTGGTGGGGAGGTGCAGAGGAAGAGGGAGAGAGAGAATCTCAGTCAGACTCTGTGATGAGTGTGGAGTCCAACATGGGGCTTTCACAACCCTGAGATCATGACCTGAGCCGAAATCCAGAGTCAGATGCTTAATCGACTGAGCCACCCAGGCGTCCCTCAAGCGCCTCTTTCTAACTCATTTTATGCTTACCCTGAATCAACTATCAGTGCTATCTTTGCTGCTGGCCTCCCACCCTGGCTGCTCCAGAGCAAACCAGACCTGCAGCTTACCTTCCTCCAAACCTGACTTACCTCCTTTCTTCACCAGGTGCCATAGGGTTTTTATGCCTCCCACCTGGGTTCTCTGCCAATGTTTTTTGGAGGGGTTAGGAATAAAAGAGGAAGAGAGGAAATAAATGAAGTTAGGAAGAAAAGAAGAGGGAAGGAAGGAAGGAAGGAAAGAAGGAAGGAAGGAAGGAAGGAAGGAAGGAAGGAAGGAAGAAAGGAAAGAAGGAAAGAGGTAGACAGGAAAGAAAGAAGGAAGGGAGAAAAGAAGGGACAGAGGGACAGAGAGAGGAACAGAGGGAGGGGGAGTTCCTTCCATATACAATTATCATTTAATTCTCCCTAAATCATATGAATAATAATCACTGTACCCATGTTAAAGATACAAAGCCAAAGCTAGTTTGCCTTTGACCATGGTCCCCATTAAACAAATATTTACTGATAATACCTGAGGCAGAAGATAATCATGCTAATCAATCCCTAGAGGACAACAATGTAAATGAGACATGTTCTCTCAACTTATAGAGTTAACAAGATGCAAGTAGACTGTAATGGGTTGCACATTTCTGTCTTCTCAAAATTCATATGTGGAAATTTTCATCTCCAGAGTGACAGCATTAAGTTGCCAAGGCTTTGGCTTGGTCATGAGTGTGAAGTCCTCATGAATCAGCTTGACCTCCTTATAAAGAGGATCCCAGAGAAATGTCTTTCCTCTTCCCACTATGTGAGAATACAAGGTGGCCATCTGCCACCTGGGAAGGAATCCTCACCAGAGACTAGCCACACTAGCACCCTGATCTCAGGCTTCCCGTTTGCAGAATGTGAGAAGTCATTTCTGGTGTTTAATCACCCTATCTACAATTTACTGCTGCAGCTTGAACCAACTAAGACAGGTGCAAACATAACACTTACAGTGAGGAATGAATGAACTCCCAGATAAGAAATATTCTCAACTCCTGTGCATGTTCAGAGAGGTAGGGCATTCATTAAAAGCTCTATGGGTCACTTTCTTCTTCTTCTTTGTTTTAATCTTGCACCTGAGGTTCTAGCTAGTTCTGATTATGAATATTGCATTTTGACCTTGTTTTTTTCTAAGTTTGTATTTTACTTCCATTGGTTTTAGATGAAACAATTTTTTCATGGCAAGGTTAAATAACTTGCCTCCCATAAATTTTAAAACACTTCTCAAACCACAGTGAGAAACAGTTGCAAACCTTAAATTGAGCAGAGAGTGAATCATGTGCATTCTGGAAAGATAGTTAATTTAGAGACAGCTTCGGGTCACTGGAGAGAAGTAGGGTAGGATTTCCTCAATAAACCAAGGGGCAGTGTTTAAGTCTTCATCCCAAGTTAGTTCTTGTTTTCTCAGCGTGATCTATGCCATACGAGAAAATCTGCAATTTAGGGCAGAAGATTTCATTGGCACTTCTTCTCAACCCGCTTTATTGTCTGTTATTTGTGAAGTTCCTCAAGTCAAGAGGAAAGGGTTGTGTGTGTGTGACAGCATGATCTCTGCCAACAAAGAATTTAAAGCCCAGTCAAGGAGAGAGAGAAGAGCAGTATCTTCTGTTTTCACAGTGTTGTATACAGAGCACTCTCAGCAAGACTGAATGGCAGTCAAGGGGTTGCCTAGGGCAGAAAAGGTGAGGAAGGGATGCCGTTGAGACGTTGCTGGGCTCCTATGTTTCAGAATGGGACAGATGCCTATGGGTGGAAAAGCAGCAGTGTGTGGGTGTTGGAATTCTAGGCAACACATCAGTATTGTGGAGTTAGATGACTATCTCAAAGAAGACTTGGGGAGCCCCTTGGGATGAAAATACTACCCACAATGTTAATAAGAGCCAACATTTACTCATTACGTACTATACGATAATTGGTATGCCAATACTGTTTAATTCTGAGAAGAACTTGGTATTATTATTATTCCCATTTGCTGAAGAGGAAACTGAGGCATAATAGGTCAAGTAATTAGATCAAGATCATGTGTCCCAAGAGTGGAATTCAAACCCAAGCCCGAAATCTGAAGTTCATGTTCTTAAGCACTGTCATACCAATGTCAACGATCTCAGATCCCAGAGATTATAAACTACACAAAAGTCAAGAGACTTAGGAACTCTCTGTGTGATGTGGATACAGAGGTGAAGATGCCGACCCTACCCTTCAGAAATATATGCTTCATAGGGACAGTCATGTGACATGAATGAGTGGCCATAGGGCCAGCCAGGCACCCCAGAAGGAGAATTAAGAATTGCTATTCTAAGGAACTTGTAACGGTAGGAGAGACCTTACCTTGAAGCTTTGTGGTACTTTCCATAATGCCTAGATAGAGTTGGTCACAGGGTAACTCCCCAGCAGATTTCTTCCCACCTACTATGTTATCCTTCTTGAACACTTGTTATTATTGACATAGAAAGTGTTTTTCTCATAGAGGAAGAAAAGGCAATGCTCAATAATCAGGACAATAAATGTATGGGAGAGTGCTCTACGAAGAAAGGGTAAGGAAGTATTGATTCTGTGTTCAGTAGCAGGAGAATCTTCCCAAAGGAGACAAAAACCTAGTAGGATCCTAAAGAACGAGGCACAATTTCCCAGGAGTGAGAAAGTGGTGTTCCAAAACATGGATCAGTATATGCACTGGTTTGCAAACCGAATGAACAACTGGAGAACTTGTCACAAAAAAATAAAATAAAATAAATTGTAATTCCTAACCTTGAGATTCTGATTCCAGTGATTTGGAGTTTATCTGGGAGCTTATGTTTTTAACAAGTCACCCAGGGGGGTACCTGGGTGGCTCAGTCGGTTGAGCATCCAACTCCTGGTTTCAGCTCAGGTCATGATCTCTGCTCTGTGGAATCAAGCCCCAGGTTAGGCTCCACATCCAGTGGGAAGTCTGCTTCTTTCTCTCTCTCCCTCTGTCCCTCCCCCTTGCTTGTGCGCATGCTCTCTTTCTTTCTCTCTCTCTCAAATCAATCAATCTACCAATCTTTAAAACAACAATAACACAAGTCACCCAGGACTCCATGCAGCTCCCAGGAAAAGTGTTTTGGAGTGGCACATTGCATACACATGCTTGTCCATGGAAGGGCAACACATGTTAAAGTGTGGGCGAGCATTTCCGTGAAGTTGTCAGGTGGGGGTGAGGAGGAATGGGAGATGTGGCAGAAAATGCAGATGGGGACTGGATCCTAGAGGCCAGGTTATCTCCTAGGTACTACGAGTGGGAAGACTTTTCAGACCGAGGAGCACCCTTATCAGTTGGGATTTTTAGCAAGACAAGTCCGGATGGATTTGGGGGAGTCATTAGATCTGGAACACCTGAAGGCAAAGAGAATACCTAGTAAGTTACTCTGATAGATGGTCTTATGTGAGGAGAGCCTTATGGAAGATAGTTCCGTGATTGAAGGCACAAGTCCATCATCAATAATTTTGATATATTTTTCTTTGACAGTATATAACATTTATTTATTTTTTTGTCATTACTTGAAACCTGTTATGAAATATTTCTTTCCTGGAAAAAACTTTCCTTCCATCCCACTGCCTACTCTAAAAAGTCAAGAAAATCAAAGAAACTGAAGTAGTTTCTTTTGGTTTTAAATTTGTTCATCCAAAGACAGGCTCCACAATTCTTCAGACACTGACAGCCTTGGATAAGGACTTGAATTCACTTGAACACTTTCAAGGAGAATCAGATAAATCCTGGGAAGCAAAACAGTCTGTGTGCTTAAGACAGGAAGAGCAGGTGGAGAAGTTCGTAGTATTTGTGCCAAATTTCTGCCACTTGTCCCCAAATGTTTTCTTCTCTTCTGTATATCTTCCACTCATTCATCTGGTAACATTTTGCCTATTGAAGTTAGTATTTCATTGGTTCTCCACTCAGAACACTGGGGGGAAATATTTGAGGCTAAATAAAAATAAATACCAATGTTTAGGCTTGTGTGGGAAAGGAACAGGGAGATTCATTCAATATACCTCAAGTGAAAGTGTAATTTTATAGATACCTTTAAAAACATCCATATCCTTTAACCAGTAACCCCACTCCTGGGGATTTATCCCAAGGACATAATTCTAAAGGAGGAAAAAAAAAACACACAAAGAAACAAAACACTGTGAAAGCAAAGGTTTTGGAG
This sequence comes from Spilogale gracilis, assembly GCA_004023965.1. Taxonomy (NCBI): domain Eukaryota; kingdom Metazoa; phylum Chordata; class Mammalia; order Carnivora; family Mephitidae; genus Spilogale; species Spilogale gracilis. The sequence goes on along the minus strand of PITA01005712.1, from coordinate 56,450 downwards.
CAGCAATATTTATTCAGCAAAAATCAGAACAAAAAAAGAAGATAAAAAACCCTGAATATTCCAAGTACAATAGGATGGTAATATAAGTTATGTTAGATAATTGATGACATATGAATTGAAATTTTTTAAAAGATTTTTATTTGTTTATTTATTTGACACAGAGAGATCACAAGTAGGCAGAGAGGCAGAGAGAGAGGAGGAAGCAGGCTCCCTGATGAGCAGAGAGCCTGATGTGGGCCTTGATCCCAGGACCCTGAGATCATGACCTGAGCTGGAGGCAGAGGCTTTCACCTACTGAGCCACCCAGGCGCCCTGAATTTTTTTTTTTTTTTATCAGTTATAACGAAGCAGAGAAGGGTGATTTTGTTATTTAGCTATTTCATACCAGGAGTCAGTAAGTACCACCTACAGACCAAATCTAGCCCATGCCTATTTTTGTAAATAGAGATTTACTGCATTGCCACACATGCCCATTTCTTAACATATTTCAAGCCATAGTAGTGGAGTAGAGCAGCTGTACAAAGACCATACAGACAGAGAAACCTCAAATATTCATTATCGGCCCTTTATAGAAAAACCTGCCAGCCTCTGATTTAGGCTAAGGTAGCAACAATATTTCTCAGGTTTGTGTACTATGAGCTCCCATACCAGAGAGTGGGATCCCAGGAGGAAAGACACAGCAGACACAATTTTGAACATCAGCTCTGCCACTTCCCAGCACGTAACCCTGGGGATGATATTTTATAGTCGGAGCCTTAGTGGTCTCATCTGTGAAGTGAGGATCATTCTTCCCATTCAGTGTTGCAAAAGAAGCGGGGGACCTTATTTGTAGCATGCATAGTTTGGTGCTTGGACATGGTCAGGACCTCAATCCAGGGGTCAGACACCCTGGGTTGAAACCCTAGCTCAACCACTTATTAACTCTGTGACCCTTGGGGAAGTTCCTTATTTTCCTGAGCTTCAATCTGCTCATAATATAAAATGAGGATGATGAGATTCTATTGGGTTTGGGATTCCACAAGAAAGCGTTTGTAAAATGTTGAGGACAGCACCTAGTAACAGTAGTATGGCAATCCTCTGTAGGAGGCAGCTAATATCCTGCCCCCTCTTTCCTTCCCTCTCTATCCCGTCACACAGGTATGATAATGACACAGCTTGGCTTGCATTAATGTGTCCCAGTGACCTTCTCAGGGAATTCTGAACAAAGCAGGCTGACAAGTCTCCTCCTGCTGGTTCCTGCAGCCTCTACAGTGACATGCCCCCAGCTCTCCCTCGTCCCTCCACCCTCCTCCACGTGCAACACGTAGCGCAGTCGCTCATCAATCATAGCCCTGCAATAAGTATTTTGATTAAAAAAATTAACAAATATGCAATATGTCTTGAATTTTGAAATATGAATATATTACTTGAAAAGACCTAGAGACCGAACGGCTGCTGGCAGTGTGCCGTCCTCAGCCCTTACTGCCACCCTGGATAGAAAGTATATGTATTAACCTCATTTTGCATTTGAGAAAACTGGGCGACAAAGAGGTTGAATAATTCAGTCGAAGTCATGCAGGTGGCAAATAACACAGGATTTAAATCGAAGCGACTGTGTTAACACTGTTCAACACATTGCTAGATGTCCTCCAAGAACTGAAATGAGAGTTAACAGATTGATTTAAAAGGCCGATAATTTCCGGGTGTGCCGGAAGATATTGAACTGCAAACGTCATATATTTATAGCGGAAGTATACATGGGTTAGAATCCTACATATGTTCCACCGTAATGATAGATTATAGTGAAAGTATACATCAGTCCAACTCTCCTCCAACCCTTGTTTATCAGTATCTCTTAACATTCAGTATGAGCTTACCCTATGACTCAGCAGTTCTATCCTTAGGCATTTCCCCAAGACACAGGAATTCAGAGGTCAACCAAAGAAACAAAAAATGTTTATAGCAGTTTGCTTCTGTAATAGCCCTTAAATGGAAACAATCTAAGTAAATAGGTGAAAGGATAAATAAATTACACTATATCGATACTGCACATTCATATAAATGGATAAACTATTGTGATGTACAATAATAATATCAGTACTTTCCAAACATGATACTGAGCAAAATAAGTCAGGTACACCGGATACATTCTGTATGGCTCCACTTATATATGTTTCAGGGACAAGCAAAATAATCTGTGTTAATAGAAGCCAAATGATGATTGCCTGGATGTAAGCATGGTTGAGGGTGGGGAGGGCTTGACTAGGTAGGAGGAGAGCCCTTGGGTTCTGGAAGTCTTGTTTGAGCTGAGAAGTGATTACATAGGTATAGACATCCATAAAACCATCAGAGTGTGTTCCTCAAATCTGTGCACATTCATGTACATATCTTATATCTTTAAAAAGTTAATGACCAAGTCTTAGTAAACTATAGACCTTTGAAATTTAACTGAACAAGAAGGGACTGTTTTTTTCTTTCTCTCTATCTCTCTTTCACTGTTTCTCAAAACAAACCCCTTCCCTAATCTTCCCAGAGGATTCCAGATTGTGCTATATTAAGAGGGTTGTACCATGAAATAGTGAACTGCTTCTCCAATAAAAGAACACAATTGGCCTTGAATTCTCAAATAGAATACCAGAAAACAGAAGCAGGTTCTTTCTGACTGATATGATAAGTGAGTAGATTTCCCCCACGCCTGTAGCCAGCAACCAATCAGGCAATTGTTGTTGGCTCAAGAACAGTGGGATTGGGAAAACCATCCAAGGATGGAGTCAGTGTTTGACGATCTGCCTCAAGCCACAAGCTCATGCACTAAATCAACAAAAATCATCAACAGATTTTTGGACTTGCTTTAAGAAAGTAGCATTTCTCTGAACCTCCTAGACAGATACAAAGAACTTGACTCTGAGTTTTAAGAACATCTTGCAAATAACAATTCTCATTGTTTGGAGTTATTCTGGCTGATGAGCAAATGATTTCACAGCTTGACAGAATGTATGTAGCTATATATTGAGGTTGAACTTGGGGGAACCTCAAGCTTTGTTTCTTTATGAGGAAAATTTGGATCATATTGCGACCAAGGGCCAATGAGCTTTGAAGTTCCCTGGTTTGCATCAGTTGACTAGTAGGCAGAAGCCTGAAACTTTATCTGATGACTTAAACATTATACATAGCTCTTGCTGTCTTTGAATGTAAGATGGTATTAAAAGAAATTTCAAAATTTTATTTTGGCAAAGCTACTCTTATAAGGCCTGGTAGTGGATCCAGCAAATATTTATTGAAAATTTATTCCACTCTTTGAAATGGGTATGAAAACCACATTTAGTAGATGAGAAATTGAGTTAGCCAAAGTTCCCATAATATCTAATCCTAGCAAAGCCAGAATTTGAATCAAAATTTTCTGACCTTGGGAAAAACACTCTTAAGTCTCTGGTTAATTACAGTTACTTTTTAAAAGTAAAATAACAACTTAAGATCAAGTCATATTTCTGCTGTTCACTAGGTATACAACCTTGGGCTCATTAGCTCACTGCTTTAACTTTCGTCTGAAGAATAAATAGGTTTGCCCTAGTGTCTCTCCAAAATGTTGAGGGGTTTGTACCTACCATATTTAGCTCTGTAAATGTGTCCCTTTTTATTTCCTGCCATTGCACAAAAAGAACCACATTAAAACCAAAGACAGTTTTATTTGAACTAGAAATCTGTTGGGGAATTGTAATTCAAACCACTCAATCTATTCTTTTCTATAATAAGATTATTTAAAACTACCCACTCTCACGGAGAGGGACTGGTGATGAAAGACCTGAGTTGTATAACCAAGGCCAGATTGAAAAAACTCAGCATAATTGAAATGAATAACGTTCCAAAAGACCTGAGAATGTTTAGGAGAGAAAAAATGTAAATATTTTTTAAAACTTGAGTAAGGGAATGTTCTAATAGAACAAGTAGTGATTTTCCTTTATGTAATATGGAAGTAAAAAAGAGAATTTTAAGCTTATATAGGCTCATAGTTGCATAAAACAGTTTTCAGAAAGATCTCGTGTATCTGTGCTTTGGTGCAGACTTGGGGAGGGTGATAGGCCCTCAGGTGAGCAGGTTATTTCCTTGTAAATTTCCTAGAGAGAATAGTCTTCTTTTCTCTCTAAAGCCTTAAATATGTGTCTCATCTATCTGAATTATGCTCTTGGAATGGCAACAAAGCCTCCCAGAGAGTTAAAGAAAAAAAAAAAAGGATGCTATCTGGTTAAGTCAGAGGTGATCTTTTTTTTCATTTCAGCCAGTTCAAAACTAGAATGATAATAAAAATTGAACTTTTCATATTTCAGTTCAATTGAACTAATATTGACTCAACATATATTATGCTTAAGTATAATTGCTAGATTTGGGGGATAAAGGTCTCTAAACGGACCCACTTCTAATAAGATTAAAATTATAGTAAAATGAGGTAAATGTATCAAAAGTCTTAGGCCTACATCTCATCAGTACTTAAGGAGAAAAAAATGAATAGACTCTGAGAATCATGGAAGACTCCCTGTAAGAAGTGACTTGTGAGGGCAGTTTTTAAGAGAAGTGGGGGTTTTGCAGATGAAGGAGTTAGAAAGATAGCAGGCAAGGGTATTACATTTGACTTAGAGAACTTTTTTTAAGATTTATTTAATTATTTGAGAGAGAGAGAGAGAGAGAGAGAGAGAAGTAGTTGGGGGAGGGGCAGAGAGAAAAAGAGAACCCTGAAGTAGACTCTCCACTGAGCACAGAGCCCAAGTTGTGGCTCTATCTTAGGACCCTGAGCCCATGACCTAAGCCAAAATCAAGAGGGCCACTTAACCAACTGAGCCACCCAGGTGCCCCAGACCTAGAGAATTTAAATACCTGAATTGAGTAACAGAAATTAAATACTTGACAGAGTGGCCTGGGTGCCATCCATCCTCTTATCTGGGCAATTTATGCATTTTTCAGCCCAGCTGGTTGAAGGCTCCGACTGGTCTATGCTCAATTAACAATTTTTTCAAAGATCTTATGGGTTATCAATGTATCAATGTATTCTCAGGTGCAAAGCATAAGAAGGTGAAAACAGTAACATAAATACTATGTGATGGATTTCCCTTATGCAGTGTTTCCTCCTTGAGGAAAGGGGGCTAGGCATTTGTAACCACACCCCAAAACGCCCCTGAATGTGAGCTTATCCTGGAGGAAAGCAGCTTCCCGGGCACCAGGATGTTCCCAGAATAGGATTGACCTGGGAACCAGCAGCAGTCACCATATCCAACAGTTGGGGGAATAAGTGCCTTCCCAGTCCTGAAAGGCAATCTGAGCAGAACACCATAGTATCCACTATTGCCATATTATTTACACCCATTATCTATTAAGGAGACAAGTATCTAATCCTAATAACATTTCAACCCCGGCTGGAATTTGTTACTAGATCTGTTCTAGGCTTGAAGTAACAATATATCCTAATGCACTAAGTTTATACCACTGGTGCTTAGGGCAAAAATCTTATCCCTATCCCTTTTGTACCTTCAAGTAGAAAGGCTCATGGAGGGAAGGAAGAGCTCTCAGCAACCCTGTAACATACAGGAACATCAGCCAGGGACGGATCACTTCCTTTTATCCTCTGAAGGGATTCCATTAAGATAGGAAAGACAAAATCCCATCAACAAACTTCCAACATTCCTTGATAGCTATCCCCTCTCAACTCAACCAACTTCAAAAGCTCCCTTCTAGTTACACTGCAAAGTGTAACTTTATGCCTTATCTCATTTATTCCTCACAGCAAGCTTATGAGTTTGGTATTCTTATCCTCATTTATAAGTTAGAAAATTCATGCTCAGATGGTTTAACTGTATTATCCAAATATAACAGAATACAGACACAGGTGTAGCTGGCCCCCAAACCATACAAACCTTTCCCCTAAAGTCAACTGCTCTAGAAGCTTCAAATTAAACTGTACCTCTAAGGGGAAAAATGGATTCACTACTGAGAAAGAGAATGTTTTAGAAATCTCTTAAGAATGGAAAAAATTATGGGGCGCCTTGGTGGCTCAGTTGGTTAAGCGACTGTCTTCAGCTCAGGTCATGATCCTGGAGACCTGAGATCGAGCCACATGTCAGGCTCCCTGCTTGGCGGGAAGCCTGCTTCTCCCTCTCTCAGTCCCTCTGCGTGTGTTCCCTCTCTAGCTGTGTTTCTCTCTGTCAAATAAACAAATAAAATCTTAAAAAAAAAAGGAATGGAAAAAATTAATTATAAACCTAATTCCCCTAAAATCTAAGCACTTTAGAAATGAGTTTGTTAGAAGTTGGTTTTGTTCTCCACAGGGCCAGTTCATACCAGAAGAAACAATCCATTCAGAGTGTCTCAGCTTACTACCCTGCTAGTTAGCTTTCCAATGGACAAATGAAACAAAACTCCCCCTGCCCAGGATGAATTCAATTTTCAGGTAATTTATTAAACATAAATAGAGATATAATTCTAAAATTTATTATTGGAGTTAAAAATAACACTTCAGGGGCTCCTGGGTGGCTCAGTCTGTTAAGCATCCGACTCTTGAGTTCAACTCAGGTCATGATCTCAGGGTTGTGAGCCTGATTTAAGATTCTCTCTCTCCCTCTCCTTTTGCCCTTCTCCCTCTTCCCTTCCCTCTCCCCTGCCCATGTGCATGCTCTAAAAAAAAAAAAAATAAAAAAAAAAATAAAAAAATAAAAATAAATAACACTTTATTTCTTGAATTCTAGCAAAGGCTTTAAACTGGCCAGAAAGTAGCAAAAAAGGAATGAATTGGGTAATAACTTCTTGTTTATGAAATGTCTACTGCTAAGGAAAAATCTGAGATTATAGGGAAGATTATATAAATGCCAATTATTAACAAATGTTGATCAAGGATACACAAGACCCAAGATGGATGTTGGAGGTCAGTAGTAAGGAACATGTCTTCAGCTGGCCATTGTGGTATCCTCTAGTTCTCTGTGAAGTTAAGCTGATTTGTAGTCATTGAATTGCTGTTTACAGACAGGAAGGGTATGCTTACCCAACCAGATCTGTCCTCTCGGTACATGAGAATCAAGTTCACAGAGACTAGAACTCTTTGTGCATTCAAGTGGTAGAATATTTTCTTGTCAGAGAAGTTGGTAGTTTGGTATAATAAAAAATATATAGGCTTATAAGTCCACACTTTCAGACATTACTTGGCTTTTCTTAGCCTGAGTTTCCCAGTCAATGAAGGAAGGATGGGGATCATCTACTTTGCTGTCATGCAGGAAGAAATAAGTGAAATGATGCATATACCATAATCAGTGCTTTAGTTTGCTTCTTCCTTCCCTTTTTCATGATCAACTTGTGTTCAGGATATGTTAAAAATAATAATAGACCACTTGTAAATGAACTTACATATAAAGTCGTTAGGAAAAAATGGAAAGTGAATGTGTAATTTGGTTAACCATTCAGAGCTATGTTTTAAAATAACTTCCTTTGAGGGCACCTGGGTGGCTCAGTTGGTTAAGCCACTGTCTTCAGCTCAGGTCATGATCCTGGAGTCCCAGGATCGAGTCCCACATCAGGCTCCCAGCTCTGCAGGGAGTCTGCTTCTCCCTCTGAACTTCTCCCTTCTCATGCTCTCTCTTACTCATTCTCTCTCAAATAAATAAAATATTTTTAAAAAACTTCCTTTGTAATATTAAGACTCTATTAATAGTTAAATATGTATCATTTTTACAAGGTTTGTATTGATAGAAGAATCAAATTTTATTGGAGAAGACAAAATGTATACAAAATGCCAACTAAAGAGCCAGAGATGTAGATGTCCAGTAGATAACAAGTATTATTTTTGTACATCTGTTCACTTTCATCTACATCATTGGCTTCTGACTATTCGAAGTACCCAAGACATTTGTTCCTGGTTGCTTATTATTGGCCCCAAATCACTCCCAGTTCCCCCATTTTGTGACATTTGGTTCCCCATCTTGATTACTACTTCCTATCTATAAGCCTCTTTGATCCATGATTAAATTTTGTACTTATTTATTTAACATTTAACTCAATCATTCCTTTTGAGCGTGATTCCTGGATTCTGCCATCACCTCATGACCAATATATATTTATCCAAGAAAACTCACACTGTGTCCTCTGTAATTTCATGGGATTTTCCCCAACCTGGACAGCCCCAAGCTAGCCACGAACTCAATGTTGAAGGTACATTTGAGTTAGATTTTTTTTTTCAAAGAGAGGAAGATATTACTCTAGAAATGGAAGAGAGGAGAAGGGTGATTATTTACTGGACACTCCTGGTCAGAGTGATGGCAATGTGGGAGATCATAAAATTTCTCCTAATATTTATATCCTTCCTGTGATGAAATAATGCATCCAAACTTTCTGCCACAGGACTTTGTAGCACTTGTAATCAAAGTTGGTAGAATATACTTCCCCATTCCATTGATGTTGGGCTTGGCCAAGGAACCTGCTTTGGCCGGTGAAGTGTTAGCACTTATGCCATGGACAGATGCTTTAAATGCTTTCCTGTGATTAGCCCCTTATACTTCTGCCTCCATAACAGAATGAGCATCCAGGAAGCTGATGACTCTGAAGGAATAAAGACACATGGGCTACAGCTCATTTCAAAATTGAAGGCTTGAAGGAGTGAACAAAAAGTCTAAGACCACAAGAATGACCATTTGTACCATTGCTGGAAGGGACTATGCGTTGTATCTGTCTTTCCTGTTTCGTGCCCTGTACAGCCTCCTCATCCCTCCCTCTCAAATATCCATAAAGTTATACCCACACTGAGTTGGCCCCACTTAACTCTCAGTACAGCCATGATCAGAGAAGCCAGTATATCAAGTAGACCTATACATATTTAAATAAAAATGATTTATTATTGAGTATATTGATTATTGATTGTATATAGCAAATTTAAGTGACAAAAATGAATAAAATAAGATATATGTTCCTGTTCTCAAGAAGTTCATTCTTGTCAGGAAGAATTGTAGGTAGGAACTACAAGCCAGTACATTATGTAATATCAAAGATGACGGTCAAACTACCCAAAGGAGTAGATAGAAAAATGAGCCAAAGGAGGCTCACTGAAAGACTACAAAAGGTAATTTCTGAGCTGAGTTTTCCAGGTATGAGTAACTGTAGTGATGGATAAGAAGAGCCTTCCCACAGATAACATTTTCAAAGGACAGATTTGTTAAAAATAAATATATCATATGGACAAACAGGAGATATTCAAGGTCCTACAAGAATATGGCTGGGTCAGAGCATCTGTTAGGGGAGCGGGAAGGCAGGCAGGATCCCCAGCACGGTAGCTCTGAATTGGTTGGGGAGAGAGTAGTTAGTTACTGATTCTTTTGTGTCACTCCCTACCAGTGCTGGAGAAAACCCATCCAGGCATTATTTTTTACTTTCATCTACTATAATCCACTAAAATAGAGTGAGAGGGTATTGCATGAAAATTGGACAGGAAAAATTTGACTCAATCCTGTGCATTTATCTTGGTATGTGCCTAGCATGGGTATTCTGACACTATTTTCAAGGTTCTTCCTCTATTTCAGGTTGGCTACTTCTTACTGGATTCTTAAAAATAAACAAACAAACAAACAAATAGAAGGTTTGGAAGTAGAAGATGTTGTGCCATTTTCACCAGTCCAGATTTAGCAGGGGTGAAATTACTGCTATATTTGATTTCTAGCTGGATCCTCGGGTCCATTTATCAAATCAGCCAGAACCAGTAAGAGTGGAGGAATGATTGGCAAGATTTCTTCTGCACCTGCCTCACCCCTGTAATGCGAAGAGATTTGAAATGCGATGGTGAGCAATGCAGAGATTTGGAAGAATTTTTTTTTTAAAGGTGCCTGGTCTGGTGAGATTTGCCAAGTTTATACAGGTTATGAGAGAGATCATTAGGAAGCATTAGTTTAGTTTGTGCTTTGAATGATCAGGACATTTGCAGGTGGAGGTGAAGTGGCATTCTAGACAGATGGGACTGAAAGAAAAAAGGTGGAAATTGATGGGTGTTTGCAAGCCAGGTGATGGGGGTTATTGTAGCATTGCTGGAGAATGAAAATACACAGGGAAGAATTGGAAAATAAAGCTTTGGATAGTAGATTTGCCTGGGGAAAAGCACAAAATGCATGGGAAACTAAGGGCTTTGATGTGTTTGAAGTGGATAATGAGAAATCATTGAAGAATTTTATAGAAGTTGTAACTTAATAAGATTTGTCAGTCTGGAACAATACCATCAAATAAAATGTGTTGTGATATGTATTTGAGTATTTGTCTAAGTTTTTCATTTGTTTGGTTTGTGAATGTTAAAAGGTGCCAAGTAAGGCTGATATGCACTGAAGTCTGAACTCAGGCCAAGTCAAAATATATCTATGTATACCTGTGTACGTGTGTGTGTGTGTGTATGTGTGTGTGTGTGTGTGTGTGTGTGTGACACATGTAAAAATACCAAGATATTTATACATTTTCAATATTTTTGCAAGAATGTCTATGCTGAAACATTTTTAAAAAAGTTATTTTCAGTCTCATTTGTTCTTTAAAGGAGGGACAAACCCTACCAGACTTTGGGATTCTCCAAATGTCTTGAGCTATTTTTTCAAATGCCTTGGCTTTGGCAGGTTTCAAAGTCAATGTTTGCCAAGTCCTTTTTCCTTTAATTTTTAAACCCACATGTATTCCAAGGGAAACTTAATGCACATGTTTTTATTCATTTACAGTTAACTCATCAACAAAGTTTTAAGGACATTTGAAGTTTAACAAACCTTCAAAGTCCCTATTATTAAAATTCTCAAAATTATAATTAGATCCTGGAAACCCAAGATTGGCATTTACTCAGAAATCAGGATTCCCGGTCACATGCTTGCACCTAACCAAATGCCTGTGCCATTAATGAGCAGTTGGGATCATATTTTCATGTTTAATACATAGTGAGGAAAGCTGATGTTACCAGTACTTTATCTGTTTCCAAGCAGTAGCAGTTGGTTTTCTTTGGATCTTCCAAAACTTCTTGGTTCTCCCCATGACTAATGAAATACCTTTGTGGGATAGTTGAAGAACACTTTTAACTAGTGAGTGGTGCATGAATGAATGATATTTACCCTATTGATATTAGTAGCTCCCTTACTCAGTGATAGAACTGTGGGCTGGGAATGACCCTCAAGTGGCAACCCCGTTTATTTCCTGACATCAAAAACTGAACTTACACAGGCAGAAACTCAGTCGGTGCTGTATGATTGGGTATTTGATACCTGGCTGGTTCTCTACCTGAAGATTTTTTCCTCCATTATTCCTGTTGATATTGAAGGAAATGGATTCTTTTAATTTCTTTGTTTGATTTTTGATTAAAGGAGAGGGTGGATTTTGGGGTCTGGGTTTTATTTTTGGATTAAGAAAAAGTCAAACTTTTTTTAAATTTAATTTTATTTTTTCAATGTTCCAAAATTCATTATTTAGGTACCACACACAGTACTCCACGTAATACGTGCCCTCCTTAATACCCACCATCAGGCTCAAACTTCTTACACTTTCCACAACTATGAGGTGAGGGCACTAGGCTAGATTAATGGTTTTGAGCCTGATCTTTTTTGACTTAGAGTGTGAGAGTGTGCTATGTGGTTAATAATGTGGAAGCTCCAGGAGTTACACTTCAATATTTTATAGTACATCAAAAAAAAAATGTGATTGTTGTCTATTGCTTTAAAAAATGTTAACATCATCATGCATGTTTTGAATAATGTAATACAGTAGCCTTTATTGAATGAAGGTCTGTCAGGACAGTTTTTTGGTTTTGTTTTTAAGTAGGAGTATTATGGGGCGCCTGGGTGGCTCAGCTGGTTAAGCACCTGCCTTCAGCTTCAGGTCATGATCCCAAGGTCCTGGGATAGAGCCCGACATCAGGCTCCCTGCTCACTCCCCCGATTGTGCTCCCTCTCTAGCTGTGTTTCTCTCTGTCAAATATATAAATGAAATCTTTTTTAAAAATTTAAAAAAATAGAAGTATTGTTTATTGTGAGATAAATAAAACCATTCCTTGGTAGTAACTGATGGTGGAAACCCCTTGGATCAGTGATTTTTCCAGTGCCTTCCAATTATAACACTCATAAGTGTCTTTAATATTCAGAATGCACTTCGACTATAGGGTTTCTATGTAACAAACATTTCTTGAGGATCTTACTAACTCATGTTCCCTCTTCTCTAGAAGCCACCCTTAATGGACAGAGATAGTCCATTCAGTAATGGTGCTTGATCAATGAGATTCTCCCTTTGTAGCCACAGCTGATTGGTCCATGTGTTATCATCTGACCCTAGCTACATAAATTGGATCTTTCTTTTGAAAATTTAAGCTGAGAGAAAGAGATTGAGTGTTTCTTGAACTGAAAGATATTGTTGACAATATTCAGAGTAATATTCTCAAACAACCACCATTAAAGTCTTATGGCATGCTCTGAATTCTGCCTTACCCATGAGTATTTGTTTTCTAGAGCCACATAACAAACCACCACAAGCTTAATGGCTTAAAAAACACAAATTCATTATCCCTAGTTTCTGTGAGTCAGGAGTCTAGGCACAGGTTGGGTGGGTTCTCTGATCCAGGTCTCCCACAGCTAAAATTGATAGCAGTGTCAGTGGGAGATACAATCTGAGGCTCAGTGTCCTCTCTCAAGATCATACAGGTTGTTGACCGAATCAGCTCCTTGTGGTTGTAGACTGAAATCCCACTTTTTTTGCTCGTTGCTGCCCAGAGTTACCCTCAGCAACTAGCAGCCTTGCTTAGGTCTTAGCTACATGGCCCTCTCATAACACGACAGCTTACTTCTTTGAAATCAGCTGAGAATTTTCTCCATTCTGCTATGACAGAATCTTATACAATGTAATGTAATCTTAGAGTGGGTATCTACCATATTTATAAGTCTGGCCCATACTCAACGAGAGGAAATTAAACAGAGCAATTATATTGGGGCAGAAATCTTGGGGGCCATCTTAGAATTCTGGCTTTCACATGGAGTTCTGGTATTTCAAGTCTTAATTTTTGAAATAGCCTACTGTCCTTTTAAAGAATTGTGTGTGTGTGTGTATGTGTGTGTGTTTACCTAGCTCTAATTTTTTTTTGTTGGTTTAGTTTTCCCAATCATAATCAAAAGACCCTTAACGAAGACAGTATATTATGTACCATGCAACATTTCAAAAACTCCTAGAGAATATTTGAAATAAAGGGTAGATGTTTTTATATATTCACATAAACTAATTTTATTTAAAAAAATCAATGATTTGTTAATTGTTATATACAGATGGTACTTTGGCTTTCTTCTGCATGCCACCAAATTCTCACCTTGTAAATGTTTAATAGCTAGTTGAAGAAGGTGTGGTATATAGAATTGTTCCTAATTGGCATTCCTCAGCCACACAACATACTTTCCTGATTTTCTTCTTGTGGAAAACATAGGGTTTACTCTTGTAGAATACATCAAAGTCAACCATATTATAAAGTCTTTTATCCACACTCCACACAACTGAGTTGGCAAATTAAATGATGCTCTCCATTCTCTCTATAAATTATGGACTGATGCCATTGGTGTCTCAGCATTCATAGCAATAGGTTGATCTCCCCCCTCCCAGTATTATATATTTACTAAGAGTCAGTTGTGTCTGTTTCAAAATCTATGTATGCCATTTTACTTATTGTGATTATGCATTTCAGTTAAATAGTACATAAATGCATAAAATATGAATATGGAAAGAGAATTATTTATACTATGACGCTAAGAAAACTAAGTGGAATGCTTTGGAGAGACTCAATTAGTTTCAATTGGTTTTCAAAAAAACAACTGAAGTATGTAATTGAAATTAGATGTATGCAAAATGATTTTAAAAGACCAAGAAGCCATGATGAAAGATCTAGAAAGAGCTAGAAAATATCCTAGATCTAGAAAAAACTTGTTTCAAGGGTCTTCAGGTTTGATCCTCGCTTTAAATAAACCAAAATAATAGATGCATAATATTTATATAAGGGCAACATAACATTCCAATTAATAGAGGCAACCTCAATGAGAAAGCTTGGGTCTAAATCAAATTATTAATCAATAAATACATTTTCATTAGCTTATCTTTAAATAGAATATTTAAGATATATATGCATGATTATTTATGATTTCCTCATTTTTATTAACTTTTTGATTATCCAGTCAAGTATGATCCTAGTAATGTAAGACAAGAAGATTTCTACTGTAGAAGTTTTGTCCCTTCAGCCATATGCTTGTCTCTCTAACTTTCAAACTTTACAATAACGGTCCTTTCTTACCTTCTTTTGGATGTGTTTATGGATGTCTCTTTTCTCTTTTACTATGAGGCAGACAGGTCACTTCCAAGCTCCAGGTGACAGTTTTTTTTTTTTTTTTTTTTCAAACGGTATACAAGTTTCTTCCCTTAGGACACCTCTAATCCACCATTATTTTGTGTTAGTTTTTTCATTTTTCTCTCTATCAGCCTTTCTGTGTCATGTGACCTTATAATTGGGAAAGACTTCTAGCAGTCTTTAGCGATCAAAAATCAGAAACATAGAGTTATGAATGTTTCAGTGAACAACCACTGCAAAAATCAAACAGACTACAAAGCAGGATGGTAAACACAGTGCTAGGAAAACCACGGACCTAGTTTCAAATATAAGTAAGGCAACTTATCAGCTTTGTGACCTTGGATGAGTCATTGAAATTCATGAGCCTATGTTTCATTATTTATAAATGATCTTTGTCAGAGTGTGTAATAAACTTCCAAGACCTTTCCAGAAAACAAACAAATGAGCAAATAAACCAACCAACCAGCAGAAGGAGGTTCTTTAACTACAAGTTACCATGATTTTTCTTTAGTAAACAGTGATTTGTTGGGAACTAAACAGCCCTGACTACCACAGTCTGGATCTGAGCATGAGGTTTGAATAAAGAACTAATGGACAAATGTCCCATGTGGACAGAAGGAAAATGCTACTGAACAGAGATACTTTTTCTTGGATGATGAAAAAGAGCCCAGTTACATCCTCTTCCTTGGGAATGATTGTAAGGCAAGAGAAGAGATGAGGGGCAACTAAATGATAAGAATAGCAGAACTTAGAGTTGATTTGGGGTTGGTTACCAGATCAATGGTGGTTAATAATAATTATTAATTAATATATATATATATATTTTTAAGATTTTATTTATTTGACAGAGAGAAACACAGCCAGAGAGGGAACACAAGCGGGGGGAGTGAGAGAGGGAGAAGCAGGCTTCCCGCGGAGCAGGGAGACCAATGTGGGACTCGATCCCGGATCTCCGGGATCATGCCCTGAGCCGAAGGCAGTTGCCCAACCAACTGAGCCACCCAGGCGTCCCTAATTAATATATTAGTATACACTATTGATGTACAATTATTTTATATTTATAAATTTAAATAGTTATATTATATTACCAATAATATAGTTAATTATTATTATACTAATTTCCACATGAGATCTGATTCTTTAATTGTTAGGAAAGCTTCACTGCCTCCTCATGGATCCTCAAAATAAATTCTCATCACCTAGGGTTTTCTAAGGTGTCTCTATTCCTTGCTCTGAAATTGCCCTCTCCAAAATTGGCATGAGAATGAAATTATGTAAATGGGGACCTTGAGGCAATGTAGAAAGTTCTGGGAGGACTAAAGGAATTTCCACCAGGTATCAAGCACAAATTAGGACAACAGTGCTCAATAAATGTAGCTATTATTAATATAATTCTGTTTTATGCAATATTGATGACAGTTGAGGGAAATCGGAAAGTGTTGGTGAGCTTTAGTTTCTTGAGGGGGAAGAAAGCAGTTCTCCAACTGAAAATAAAACGCTTGTCTTTGGAAGAAAGGTAAGTCATTTCCAGGCCCCTTCAGAAGCCTCTGCCGAAGGACACCTGCAGCCACTGAGATTTTCCCGCCCCATTCTGCCACTACCTCAACCATTAGTAGTGTGGACATAATCAGATCACCCTCCTCCACACTAGAAAGGCAAGGCTCAAGTTTCAGCTCAAGGCTTATCCATGACAGAGGAGCTGACTTCGCCAGAAGGCTCTGTGAGAACCAGTCACATTCTTCTTGGCCCCAGCAGAAAGAGATGGAGAAGGAAGGAGCCTGGAGAAGCAGCTCAGTGGGTGGGCAGAATGGAAGCTGGGAGCTAAGAGCTCAGTCACTTTAGAAGAACATCTTTTGCTGAATTGAGAACAGCCTTTGTGGGTGCTGGTTCTGACTCCTTTGCTTGCTTGGCACAATTAGTCTCTGGTGATACGGATGCCAAACTTGAAGCTTGTTGTTATTATAGGAAATTGAGGGTCGGCTTTATTGCAGTGCTAGTTTCCAAGAAATAAATCCTTTTTTGGCAACAAAGACTAGTGCTTCAACCAGAGTCTGGTTTAAGAATACTTGGAAGGCACTTTGCCTTGTTGGTTTGTAATTCCACGCATGTGTTCTAACTCATTGTCCACTCCCTCCCTTCAGCGTCACCCACTGTACAGACACATAGACGTAGTTACACACCCAGGACCAATTCACACACACACACTCACACTCACACTCTCTTTCTCTCTCTCTCACACACACACACACTCCTCAAGGATTATAGAGGTAAGTTTAAATTTCTGATCGACACATAGATACCCAGGGGATTCCTCTAACAGCTAAACAAAGCTGTCACCCCTTGAGCATGTTTCCCTAGGATGGCTTGACAATCCAGCCAGCGCAGAGTCCAGAGTCTGAGAACTTGACTCACTCTTGGCTATAGGCCAACACTCATCTTAATACTGACTTGTCAAATTGGGACCTGGGACCAAAATTGCCCAGTCAACTGGCCACAGATCTCTTCTACCTCCTTGACTTTTCTTGGAGTCTATATTTTCTTCAGGATGTGCAGAGAGAAAGAATCCTTTTCCTTCTGATTCAAATTGGGCATAACAGCAGAGCAGATGGTACTGGGGAGTTAAGTAACAGCAGAACACAGAGTACAGCTTGTTTTCAAAAACAAATGGCTCTTCTCGGAAGGTACAATCTAATAGGACTGACAGAAATCAAAGTCAAATTCAGGGAAATTGTTTTTTTTAGCAGTCAGCAAGCAAGCTATTTCCCCAGAACTAGATGCAAAGAATTCCAGGGCCTTATCCTACTATTTCTCTTGGTACTAAAGCTGAGAGGCCTCAAAGGAGGAAGTAAATAGTAACTAACAATAATTGATTCCAGGTTGTTGATATCACATGTCACTGTTTTCATAGTTCCCATGTATGATCGCACAGAATCCTTTCAATCAAGGAGGCAAGAATCCACAGGATTTGCGTTCTTTTTTCTGTTGAGAATAACAAGGTTCTAAGAGTTTCATTGATTTGCTCAAGGTCAAAGAAATAGGAAGGACTGTATATGAGACTCAGTGCCAAGAGACTTTAGAGTGAATAAAACCATCAGAATCCCTGTTTTCATAGGGCTCACAATTTAGCAAATAGAGACAGGCAACCAAGCAGATAATGATGACAAAGTACAATAAAAGGAGGACAGATTACAGAGGTGAGACAAAAACAATAGGATCCTGTAACCCATCTGGAGGTGGAGAAAGGGCTGAGTGGGTATAAGAAATGGGTTCTTGTAAGTCACAGTGCCTAAGCTGAGATCAGAAAAATCAGAGGCAAAAGTTGGAATTTGAGGAAGAGAGCAGTGAAGGAGGAAAATTATTCCATGCCAGGAAGAGTAGGCTTGTCAGACTGGGGAGTAAGTCAGGTTATGGCAGTTTGGAGGGCCAGAAGGGAGCTGGGGCTGGCTAGAGCTAATTGTGGGATGAGTGAGCCATTGCAGATGTGACACAGGAGGTAAACAGAGGCCAGGAAGCACGTACCTCATGAGTGCCTTCAGTAAATGACTTTGAAGCTGTCGTGGAAACCACCGAAGGTTTTCCTGGAGTGTAACAGGTTAGAGAATGTCTTGTCAAGGGTGAAGACCAGAGGCTGTAAGTCCA
This sequence comes from Spilogale gracilis, assembly GCA_004023965.1. Lineage (NCBI taxonomy): Eukaryota > Metazoa > Chordata > Mammalia > Carnivora > Mephitidae > Spilogale > Spilogale gracilis. The sequence continues at coordinate 38,485 of PITA01005712.1, read as the reverse complement.
GTTAGAACCTGAAGAAGTAGTAGTCTAAGACTTGGATTTCAGTAATGGGAATTTGAGAGAACTGATGGATTCCATGACATCTAGAAATTAGATCCAACAGAACTTGTGGAGTGACTGAATTTGGTGGATTGGAGGAAAAGAGATGGAATCAAGATGTCAGGTATTTGTAGGGCTGTATGGATGTTGAGATGGTTGCCTTATTATTTTCTTTACCCATCCAGTGTCTTTGGGCTATCCTGGCTTCTCTTTTTGGTGACTATGGATTCCCAAGCCAGGGCCCGATGGCCAGGGTCACCAGGACATCATTCCAGTCAACCTTAAATTATTTGGGGATTGGATTTGAGAACAGAATACACAGAAGATATATACTTCCACTTGGAATAGGCTTTTTGCATACATCAAGGAGATTCTGGTCACCCCGAAGTGTTAAGGTCCTTCTCTTTGTTGATGCAATAACACCTCAGTCAACTACCAAATCCAGGGAACTGAAAGGCTACTCTGAAACCTTGACCTTGACTTAAAATAGACCTTTAAAATGTGGGATGCCTGGGGGGCTCAGTCAATTAAGTGTCTGACTCTTGATTTCAACTCAGGTCATGGTCTCAGTGTCAAGAGATGGAGCCTTATATTGGACTCTGTGCTCAGTGGGGAGTCTGCTTGAGATTCTCTCTCTCCCTCTCCTCCTCTTACACCTCCCCTCCCCCTCCACTCATGTGTATGCTTGCTCTAAATACATACATACATACATGAATACATACATACATACATGCATGCACGCATACATACAATATCAGCACTAAGGAGGACTCCAAAACTCATCTGGTCTCATCCATTCACCCAGAGAGGGACCTACACAGATGAGGTGAATTTCTCAGTGTCACATGGAAAGTCAATGGAACAACTGTCAATAAAACTCACTTTTGCAAATTCTAGACCACTGTCGTTCTTCAACTAACACGATAGGATATTTATTATGTCTACTATGCACTAAGTATTATCATCAGTGTTCACCATACACCCTCTCTGAAAGATAAGGATTTTCCCAATCATATTGCAAAAGAGAAAACCGAGGTTTGGAACTCTAATGAATCTGACAGCCCAGTGCTGCCCTAGCCTCCAGTTGAACTCCTAACTCCAAATTCCCTCTTCTTCCACCAGATCATCCTGCCCTTCCCAGGCTTCATACATAAGGAGAGGTCTCTAATGAAAACAGAGGCAGATTAGAGCCCCACTTAGGGCACAAAGTCCTTATGATGCCAAGGATATACCTTAATCCTTTCTTCTCAGTCCTTTGACATGGAAACCTGACTACGCCTCAGATGTTACTGATGACCTGGGTATTTATTTGACATAGAGAAACACAGCCAGAGAGGGAACACAAGCAGGAAGAGTGAGAGAGGGAGAAGCAGGCTTCCCACCCAGCAGGGAGCCCGACGTGGGGCTCCATCCTAAGACTCCAGAATCATGACCTGAGCCGAAGGCAGTTGCTTAAACAACTGAGCCACCCAGGCGCCCCCTTTTTTATAATTATTATGAGAACCAGTTGTCTTTTATTTTAATCTCTTCTGTTTGTAGCCTTATATATTGCATCTTTATTGGAGAAAACTTTTTTCTTAAGAGGAAAGGTTATTTAAGCAGGTTTCTTTTGCTCCCTCCCCCCTTTTAACCATATAGTCCAGCCTATAGCAGTTTCCAACTTGAGAATGGACTGGCTATGCCTTTGAGCATTTGAGCCACGTTGTGTGGCATGGTGGCTACATGAGGTCCGGAGGGTGTTATGGCCATTTTTGGCACCACTTAATCCTATGACGTATTAGGGCTTCCGCTCAGTGGCCATTACATTAGGAAAAAATTTACAGCTCATGATCAACAGCTGTTCCTCTAAATAAAACAATGTCGTTTATTCTTTCCCTTTTAGCGTGCCAGAGTCCCATGCTGTGTGAGACCAAGACTTGCACTTGGCATTCTATGGAAACTACTTAATCCTTGAAAACACATGGGAAATTCAGTCATGTGTTCACTTGTTCATTTATGTGTTTGTTCATCTGCTCCCCATCCCACTTATCCTTGCATTCACTCACTCCCTTGCTTGCTTGTTCTTCACGTATTCTTTTTTTAAAATTGTGTAAACTTTGCCATTTTAACATTTTCAAGGATATCATTCAGCGGTGTTAATTTCATTCACACTGGTGAGTCACCACCATCAGTAACTGTTTGTAAAATGTTTTCATCACTTCAGATAGAAACGCCTGAACTACCATCTTTGCTTATTCTTTAGGATCTTATTCAACAAATATTTATTAGGGGCCTAATTTGGCCAAAGTTCTATTCGATGTGATGTGGTGGGATGTAAACCTTAGCCTTTTATAATTTGATGTGAAGAAACTAAAATTCTGGTGGGAACAGAGTTCCAGGAGCCCCGAGACTTCACTGCCTTCAGACCCACTGTCCTCTGACAGTGCCTTGGGCTTCAGATAGGACATTCCAGAGCAGGCAGGACAAGGCGCTCACTCACCACTCTGGCTTGGTCTTCTGATTTGATCTTACGCACTTCACTTGGATGTTCCCAGCACTATGTTTTTCACTTTGCAATTTGGTAATGTAGAGAAAGGGATAATTATCAATAACTGATGGATAACTAAAGTGTCACCATCATCAACAGCAACAAAAGGAACATGAAACCACTAGCTCTACCAGGATACTGCCCTCAATCTTATAAATCCCTAGCACCTGGGCTACTTTTAATACCTCTGGTTCTCAGTAAAATATCTTTGCAATCAGATTCTTGGATGTAAACTGAAAATCTGACTCAGAAGCTTGGCTATCATAGATACCATGCTAGGTGTCCCACAGAATCATGGCCAAAAAAAAAAAAAAAAAAAAAAGAGAGAGATAGAGAGAGAGAGATAGAGATAGAGAGATAGAGAGAGATAAAAGAGCTACCAGAGACTGGTGTTATGAAGGATACAGTCATTCTAAGTGAAGTAGAGGAAATTCTTTTGGAGACACAAGGAAATCATTACTCAAGACAGAGGGAAGATAGTATATCAAAGGTTAAAATATGGGTTTTAGAGGCAAAGAAATGACTGATTTACATCCTAGCTGGCTACTAAGTACATTCCTAGATGTGGTTGATCACATGATTTCTCTGAGCTTCAATTCCTCCATCTATAAAACTCAGAGTGGTGACCATTGATGATCTGTTGTAAATGGGTATGATAGTGAATGCACATCAAAACAATAGTGGCTCATACTTTTTTGAATGCTTTCCATTTGCTAGGTATTATTCTAAGCCCTTCACCTATGTCAATTTATTTATCATAGGGACATCATGAGGTGGATATCAACATCATCCCTATTTTTCAGATAATAAAAAATGCTACAGAGAGTCGAATTGCCAAAAACCACTCAGCTATTAAGTGACAGAGCTGAATTCTGGCTCTAAAGTCTTAGTTATGCTCATTACTACATCCCAAGAAGATTCAGCAAATACAAAGAGGTTAATGATACTCAAATAGGAAATTAAAATTCATGAACTTTGATTTCCCCTTACTTTCACTCCTATAATATCCCTGTAGTCTTGTTTCATCTTTAGGTTCCTGCAAAGGTGCCCATTTCTCCTCTCTGGTTCCCAATCTATCCTCCCCAAAGTGAACTTTGGGAAGGGCAGAGAAATTCAGGTCTCCCCACTTTTCAGATTTCTTCTGTGGGTCCCCCTCACACTTAGACTGTTCGTACACCTAACCATGACAGTCAAGTCTTTTAAGATCAGGCAATAATGATTCTTTCAATCTCTGCTTTAAAACTAGTCCACCATCCAGGCCCACTAACATATGTAAGGCCCCTTCACATCTCCATCGTATTGGTCCTTCTACATGAAATGACCCTATCATTTGATTCAACAAAACACTCATTCTTCAAAAGACAGATGGAGAAGGGCGCCTGGGTGGCTCAGTTGATTGGGTGGCCCACACTTGGTTTCAGCTTGGGTCATGATCTCAAGGTCATAAGATAGCAGGCCAGTGCTCAGCTAGGAGTCTGCTTGGGATTCTTTCCCTTTCCATCTACTCTCCTTGCTTTTGGGCTCGCTCTCTAAAATAAATAAATAAATAAATAAATAAATAAATAAATAAATAAATAAATAAATAAATAAATCTTATTTAAAACATGACAGACTGAGCATCTTTTCTCCTTTGTCATTCTCTATGACTTCTCCTAAATCACATGTACACAAGCACACCTTGTTCAATTGTGCTTTACTTTTTTGTGCTGTGCAGAAAAACGTAAGGTTTTCGGCAGCTCTGCAATGGGCATGTCTACTGCTGCCATTTTCCCAGCAGCATTTGCTCGTTTTGTGTCCTGGGATCATATTTTGGTAATTCTCTCAATATATCAGACTTTTTCATCACTATTTGTATGGCAATCTGTGATCAGTAATAACAAATTGCTCAAAGTTCAGATGATATTTGGCCTTCTTAAGCCGTAAACTATTTTAAATTAAGGTATGCACATTGTTTTTTTAAACATAATGCTATCGCACACTTAATAGACTACAGCATAATGTAAATATAACTTTTATATGCACTGAGTAGCCAAAAAATTCATTTGACTTGCTTTATTGGGATATTTGTTTTATTGAGGTGATCTGGAACCAAATTTACAGTGTCTCTGAGGTTTGCCTATATATGTGTCTTGCCTTCCAAAAATGTATCCTATAAATTTCTCTGACATGGTACTTATCACACTCAGTTGCAAGTATCTGATCACAAAGCTGATTTCCCTTCTATCCTATAAGCACTTTAAGATAAAGACTAGTATTTGTATCTTTTTGGTTAAAAGAACTTACAAAGTGACTCAAACTCCCTTTAAAAAAACCCCAAAACCCCAACATGTAATAACTGAAAAGTCCAGATGTATGAGTGGCTTCAGGTAGAACTGGTTATAAATTCCCTAACAGTGTAATAAAGTCAGACTCCATTTTTTTTCTCTCCAGTTCCCACCTCCTCTTCCCCTCTATCACATATATTTTTCAGATGGCTTTTTCCTCATACATATAAAATAAATTCCAATAACTTCTAGGCTCACATCCAGGATTCTCAGGAAAAAATATCAACTCTTATCATCGATTTTAATTGGGTTGTGCTTTCAATCTATGAGGCTAGAAGAAAGAAGTATATACTAATTAGCCCAAACTTAAGTTACATGGTCCAATTTTCAGCAAAATATGGATTCCCTCCAGATCCATTGAGATACGAGAGGGATCACAGTGGCCCCAAGAATAAAATTATAAAATGGTTACTGGAAGGGTAAATTTGTGTTGAGCAGCATGTACATGCATGTGTGTACACACACACACACACACACACACACTCACACACAGCGTATTATTTTCTTAATTCTACTGTCAGTCATGCTCAGTAAACGACAATGGATAAAGTAATATATGTGTGTGTCTGTGTGTATGTTTGTATATAAAGAATAGAGAGCAAAGTAGAAACCAATATGCCATTTTTTCCCCTAGTAAGAAGATACTGCATCAGTCAGATTATGCTCTGTTATCGTTTTTTACTCATAGTTTGGCACTAAATGAATAGTTCTAGACATGCTAATTAAATATAACATTTTTCTTCATACTGAAGAATCCTTGAAGACTGCTTTCCTTCTTCAAATGCAATTTATTATACTATATGATTCTCCCCATGAGTCATTGGAACTTGAGGTTATAATAATTTCATAAAAAATGAATAATTCAATGTCAACTTTTGGGGAAGGCTTTTATCTTTGGTTTCCATTTCTTTCCATCACCCCATCTCACATTTACCACATTTCATATTTCAAAGATTCTTTCTTAACTAACATCTATTAGATGCCTTTGTAGCACTCTGTACCTATGTCATCTGTTGTCTAATCATCCCAATTCTTTGTTTGTTGTTTATTCTTATTTTTTGGAATTTTTTAAAGCAGGCTCCATGCTCAACATGGGGCTTGGACTCATGACCCTGAGATCAAGAGTCACATACTCTACCAGCTGAGCAGGGTAAGTGCCCCTAATCATCCAAGTTCTTTGAAATAGATAATCCAATTTATTCATTAATTTAACCTACACATATTTTTATGGAGTACTATACACTGTTAGGCAATAGAGGAACAATGAAAAATGTGATATATTTCTTTGCTTCAAGAAACTTACAATCTAGTAGGTGAGATAAACAAGAAAACAAGTAATATCACTAGAGCACACAGAGTTGGCTTTCATTACTATGAGACCACATAGACAGTCAAGTATCCCAGTAGTACAGGGGTCATGGAAGACCCGTGGAAAAAGTGAAGCCTAACTTGATATTTTTCCTTGTTTTACAAATTAAAAAGGTGTATTTTTGAGAGGGTACATGACATCTTCAAGGCTACACAGCTACAGAGTGATGGAATCAAGAGACAAACTGCTCTTGCAACTACCCCTTGTGCATTAATTATTAACCTTTGAATTGCAAGTTAGTGTCTAAATAAAAATTATGAGAAAAAAGTAACAGTGAACAAGGGCAGATATACCATACACAACTTAACAGAGACCCACCCACCAACCCCCACATAGGCACTCCTTTAAGAATGAGTGGGATTTCACATAGTGAAGTAGGCAGAGAATGTCACAAAGGCAAAATGCTGGTAGGATAGGATATAGTTGGGGAACTCTGCGTCAACATTTCCCTTAAGGAGTTTAATAAATATGAGGGTTGAAAATAGGTCTATGCTCAAAAGGCCAAACTTTGAAAGACCTCAAAGATTTCTAAGATGGTCATATGCAACTTGGCAAGTTCTGAGGCACCATGAAGGTTTTTAAGAAGGCCAGTGGCACAACCTACTTTGTATTCTAAGAAAATAGCAAGAGGCAAAAGACACAAGGATTAAGATCTGAATGGATTGTAGATAGATTATATACATACATATGTAAATATATATGGTTTCTCATTTTTTTCTTCTATGATACTAAAAGTAGTAATAACAGACTGATTTAGCATAAAGAAATGTTAAAATCTTAGAAGGTTTTAAGTAATCATCACTAATGATCATCTAGGCATAGGTTTTTTTTTTTTTTTTCCTGAAGTGGTTCTTAACCATTTTATCTATTCCTCTATATCCAAAAGTGTGATCATGTAAATATCCAGTAATAAGCAAAGTGATTTTAGTAATATCATATTCACATTCCAATTTAATGATTGTGGATACAGTATATCTTAACATCTAATAGAAAAATATGACAGAAGCATTAACCAGTGATTGTACAAATATTAGCTACTGCCATGATGATCAGGCTCAGAGGGGCTGCAGAATTTGTGCCTGAATGACACACAAATTTGGCAAAATTATGAATATGATGCTTAAGTGTCTGAAGTTTGGGAAGCAATGACCCACTCTAGCCTATCTAAGTTTTACTCATGTGTCTTGACTCACGAGACAGTGAGCAGTGAAGCTAGAATTGTAGAAAGATCAGATATCCAGCTTCAAAGCTAATGTTCTTAAAACATCCAGTGCCCTTCAAATACTTAACAGCTGAGGCGAGGGAGCACAAGCACAGGGAGACCAAAATTGCCTGAGAGGGTTAATGCAGAGAGACTCAGAGAGACTCATAGAGACTGTAGAGCATCTGCACTTGATTCTCATTCTTAGAAGACTATCTTTAAACAGATAAATACCAAGTCATCTGTATAGTAAAATCGAAGAGTTAATTGTAACAGATTCACTCAACTCACATTCAAATGCCTAAGTCTTTCATATTCATGGTATTGAGCAAAGTAAACATTTCTAAGAGTGTTTAATTACTTTTTTACCCCACTAGGATGTGTTTAAATTTTTTTTTTAAGATCTTATTTATTTGACACAGAGAAACACAGCTAGAGAGGGAACACAGCAAGGGGAGTGAGAGAGGGAGAAGCAGGCTTCCCATTGAGCAGGAAGCCCGATGTGGGACTTGATCCAGGGACTCCAGGATCATGACCTGAGTTGAAGGCAGAGGCTTAACCACTGAGCCACCCAGGCTCCCCTTAAATCTTTTTTTGTAGCTTGTTTTCTGTTTCCCACTAAAGTTTTTAAAATTCAAGTCCTTTGTAGTCAGGAATCTTATTCTTAATCTTATTTTTATATATTCTGTGGCTTGGGCATGCAACCTATTATGCCAATTGGTTTGAATGAATGGGCATGCATTCACTCATTTATTCAACAAATATTTATTTCATTCCTGTTATATGCTATATGTAATCTCACCTGTCTCTTGTTCATCACCAATTTTGAATCACTGCAGTCCAAATAAATGAAATCTCATAGTGAAAAGATACATATTGAAGGCTAGAAAAATTTACGAACTCCACAAATAGAATGAGAAATATCAAGTATCCACCAAATGTGGATAATATGGGAGTGTCTTATTCTGTTCTTTTTGCTTATTTTCTCCTACGGATCCTGTAATAACTGCTATTACTTTTATAATGAGGAAAAATAGGCTTATTAAAAATACACTTTCTGGTTTAATTGTAGAATGGTTTGGCATTTATTTTACAAATTTAACGTTCTTCTCCCTCTATCTTCCCCTGAAAATTGTCCTTTTGGCAAAAAGACCTCAAGGGCATATACACAATTCTGTCCTTTTTATTTTTGGTTCCCACCTCATTCTGAGACCAGAAAAATTTTCATTCTTTTAATAGAATATTTTATTCTTAAATTTAAGAGCATACTGCCATAGAAAGAGCCATTAGTCAGAAAGACCAGATTTCAAAGTCATCTCTACCTTCAATAGTAATAACTTGGAGAAGTTACTGAATCCATTCCGGTCTTCATTTCCTTATGAGTATATATGGGGTAAATAATTCCCTCATGATGGTTTGCAGAAGAGATTAAATGAGATAAAGCATGATCCAATGTCTGCCATATAATAGAAGTACTCTAGAAAATAGTTTCCTTCCACTCTGCTTCTACGCTGGTACTAGAAACCAAGGCCCAGAAAGATAAGATGTTTTGTTGAGGTCAGTGGTTGAGTCAGGCTTGAACTTGTGCCTTCCATTACCAGTTTTACCCTCTGTCATCTACGTCACACTTGTTTCCTAATGCAAATCAGATATGAGAAGCATCACAGATGGCATTTCCACTTACTCTATGACTCATTGTTAATGTTTGTGGGCAGTTTAAATAACATCAAACAAAGTACTTATTCCTTGACATTCATTTCTTTAACAAATAATTAATGATCTCAAATTATGTAATAAATACTAATTATGGAAATGTAGATTTAACTGATAAATCAAACATCTTCTTACTGAGGAACTGATGGGTTTTCTTGGCCTATATTGTAGATGATGGATTTACTCTTTACCTGGGGCGGAGCAAAAAAGCATTTTTTAGTCCTGTTAAACAATGACACAAATGTCTCTGGTTCTTTCTACAAGAGAGGTATGTATTTCCAGGAAGTTAGTCATAGCATTTGATTATGGGTAAGAATATCTTAAAAAGACTCCTCCCATCTTGGAATTTCATGTTTACTTCAACATTCTGGAATCTGCCCAAGCAAGGATTTACCATTCTCTGGCTCAGCCTCTTGACTGAATAAAGGGGATTCCCAATACCTTATACCAAACTTATCTTGAGTTGTATAGGTGATGAGTAAAGGGAATGGAAAAATATTTGCAAAAGAGATGACTAAAAAGAATCATAAATAAACATGCATATGGAGAAAAAGGTTTAAATTCCCAACCACTTGGAAAATATATCTTGTGTTACTTAATATTCTGCCTACAGTGTAGATGGAGGAATAAAGACAAATCATAGATTTATTATTTTGTAATCCAGGCCACAGGATTTACTTGTAATCAGTACCAAATTACCACTGCATATTACTAGTCAGAATTCAACTCTTCCTTCTCCATCTTAGAAGATAAATATTTGGGGGATGATATCATAGTCTTTTGAAAAGAAGAGATTTAGATTGCTTTTAGACATTTTTAGACATCAGTATATTTTGTCTACCTGGGCCTCAGTTTCTCCAACTTTCAAATAGGAAAATAATGGGTTGTGCCATTTTATAAAGCACTGACATGCTGTGAAAATCAACTAAAACAATGCACAGAAAAAAAGTTGGGAAATTGAGTTATGTGAACTGTAGCTACTACTATTATTATTATCTTTAATCACTCCTTTCAGTCACTTTGTAATAGAATGCCTCATAATAGCATCTATTATGTGATTCTCAGACTTCTCACTGGAGTTTAAGCTCCTTGAGTACAGAGCTTACTCATCTTTGGATCCTGCATCTTTTACTGGAGTTTGTACAAACTTTGTTTCCTTTCCATATGCACATCCTCTTGAAGAGAATTTCTCTCTCCTTCCCTTATTGGTAGGGGATGCTCATCAGACGGCTGAGTGGGTATTTAGAAAGGGCTTGGGCTCACTCTTCACCAGGACTCGGTATTTTTAATTTTAGCCACAGGCACTGTTGGAAAAGGTCAGAGAGTTCAGAGTACTCTTCAGTGGAAATGAAACTGGAGAAGGGCATGAGGCCAAAAATAAGGCCCTTTTTAAGTAGTGTTTGGGAACATGGACTTCAGCACTTCAAGTACCCACTAGTCTTTTCTATGCTCCAGGCCCTTCACAGCCCCCTGCCCTAGTCTTCATAGGGGCCAGAGAGTCTGCTAGGAAAGCAGAGTTACCCTTTCCTAACAGCAAACTCGGAAGAAAAGAATGTACTTGAAATAGCCTGGTTTGCTCAGTAACTACTCATGGGCCTCATAGTCTTTAGGGCCCTCCGCAATTTGCAATTGACACACTTCAGGAAGCCAGCTTGTGGTAGCAAAGGTACAATGAGTTTTATTTAGAGGAAGACTTGTACGAAATGCTAGTAATTGGACCATCTTTGGAAAGCTTCCTTGTCCCCATGAAGAAAGAGTACTGGGCCAGAGGAAGGAATAAAGTCTACTCTTTTATTTTTTATTTTTATTTTTATTTTTATTTTTTTTTCAATGTTCCAAGATTCATTGTCCATTCCCCACACCCAGTGCTCCATGCAATAGGTGCTCTCAGTACCCACCACCAGGCTCTCCCATCCCCCCACCCCCACCCTCCAAGGCCCTCAGTTTGTTTCTGTGTCCAAAGTCTCTCTTGTTTCATTTCTCTCCCTTAATTACCCTACTTCCCATTTACTTTCCTTCTCCTACTGTCTTCTATATTACCCCTTATGCACTGCACGTAAGTGAAACCACGTGATACTTGACTTTCTCTACTTGGCTTATTTCACTCTGCATAATCTCTTCCCAGTCCATGTTGCTACAAAAGTTGGATATTCATCCTTTCTGATGGAGGTGTAGTATTCCATTGTGTATTTGTACCACTTCTTCTTTATCCATTCATCTGTTGAAGGGCACCTTGGCTCTTTCCACAGTTTGGCGATTGTGGCCATTGCTGCTATGAACATTGGGTACATATGGCCCTTCTTTTCACTACATCTGTATCTTTGGGGTAAATGCCCAGTAGTGCAATTGCAGGATCATAGGATAGTTCTATTTTTAATTTTTTAAGGAATCTCCACACTGTTTTCCAAAGCAGCTGCACCAACTTGCATTCCCACCAACAGTGTAAGAGGGTTCCCCTTTCTCCGCAGCCTTTCCAACACTTGTTGTTTCCTGATTTGTTAATTTTGGCCATTTTGACTGGTGTAAGGTGGTATCTCACTGTGGTTTTGATTTGAATTTCCCTGATAGCTAGTGACGTTGAACATTTTTTCATGTGCCTGTTAGCCATTTGTATATCTTCTATGGAGAAGTGCCTCCTCATGTCACTTGCCCATTTTTTGATGTGCTCATCTTCTTTTTGGATGTTGAGTTTGAGTAGTTCTTTATAGATCCTGGATATCAACCCTTTGTCTGTAGTGTCATTTGCAAATATCCTCTCCCATTCTGTGGGTTGTCTCTTTGTTTTGCTGACTGTTTCCTTTGCTGTACAGAAGCTTTTTATTTTGATGAAGTCCCAGAAGTTCATTTTCGCTTTTGTCTCCTTTGCCTTTGGAGATGTGTCTTGAAAGAAGTTGCTGTGGCCAATGTCAAAGAGGTTACTACCTATGTTCTTTTCCAGGATTTTGATGGATTCCTGCCTCACGTTGAGGTCTTTCATCCATTTTGAGTTTGCCTTTGTGTGTGGTGTAAGAGAATGGTCTAGTTTCATTCTTCTATATGTAGCTGTCCAAATTTCCCAGCACCATTTATTGAAGAGACTGTCTTTTCCACTGGATATTTTTTCCTGCTTTGTCAAAGATGATTTGCCCATAGATTTGTGGGTCCATATCTGGACTCTCTACTCTGTTCCATTGGTCTATTTCTCTGTTTTTGTGCCAGTCTTGGTAATCACAGCTTTGCAATAAAGCCTGAAGTCAGGTAACGAGATTCCCCCAGCTTTGTTTTTCTTCTTCAGCAATTCCTTAGCGATTTGGGGTCTTTTTTGGTTCCATATAAATTTTAGGATTGTTTGTTCCAATGCTTTGAAGAATGTTGGTGGAATTTTGATTGGAATGGCATTGAAAGTATAGATTTCTCGGGATGCCTGGGTGGCTCAGTTGGTTAAGCCACTGCCTTCGGCTCAGGTCATGATCCTGGAGACCTGGGATCGAGTCCCACATCGGGCTCCCTGCTCGGCAGGAAGCCTGCTTCTCCCTCTCTCACTCCCCCTGCTTGTGTTCCCTCTCTGGCTGTGTTTCTCTCTGTCAAATAAATAAAAAATCTTAAAAAAAAAAAAAAAAAAGAAAGTATAGATTTCTCTGGGCAGTATAGATATTTTGACAATGTTTATTCTTCTGATCCATGAGCATGGAATGCTCTGACTTCTCTCTGAGATCAGGAACAAGACAAGGATGCCCACTCTCACCACTATTGTTCAATATAGTGTTAGAAGTCCTAGCAACAGCAATCAGACAACAGAAAGAAATAAAAGGTATCCAGCTTGGCAAAGAAGAAGTCAAACTCTCTCTCTTTGCAGATGACATGATACTCTATGTGGATAACCCAAAAGACTCTACCCCCAAACTACTAGAACTCATACAACAATTTGGTAATGTGGCAGGATACAAAATCAATGCACAGAAATCAGTTGCATTCTTATAAACTAACAATGAAAAAATAGAAAGGGAAATCAGAGAATTGATTCCATTTACTATAGCACCAAAAACCATAAGATACTTAGGAATAAACCTAACCAAAGAAATCAAGGATCTGTACTCGAGAAACTACAGAACACTCATGAAAGAAATTGAAGAAGACACAAAAAGTCTATTCTTTAGTATAGTTCTGGAAACCCCCTGGAAATTTATCTGTTGAAATGACAGAGAGTGTCCTATTGGTCTCATTTTAAACAGTGTAGTAAAAATTGCTGACCTGTTACAGCTTGCATCTTAAAATGTTTACAGGTATGATTGAGATGAAGATTTATGATGCTCCAAATACTTTTTTTCCTGGTCTTCCATGTCAAGGAGTATCCAAGAATCAGAATTTCCACCATGAATTTTCCAAACAACTTTGATGTGCTTGCATAAGTTAGGAGTTCAGTTTAGAAGCCATAACTCCATTACATTTGAAGTTTGGTATTATTTTGGTTTCCATTTATATTTATGTGTGGTACTGTGAATTTATGAGTTTACCTGCTACAGTTATTGACATTAGAGCCTTTATATACCATTAACCTCAACCAGGGACAGAACCACATGACCACACTGTGATATGCACTATTCTAGTAGGTGCTCAGTAAAAGAGTGATGGAAAACCAAATGAAAGCCTAAACTTCCTCACATTAAGCCAAAACCCTCTATAGGCTAGCTCAACCTAGATCCCCAGCTTTCTCTTCTCTCCTTCTCTGAGCCCCCAACTAGTCTATCAATATTGAACTTTTGCTTATAGTTTTTCCACATACAAAGTATTCCATGCCTCCTTACCTTTATCACTATCATTCCTTTCACTTTCTCCACGTTTTCATATGAGACTCCAGCACCTCCTCAGAATTCAGTACACCCTGATCATGGAAAGTCTCTCTGACAATCCCCTCCAGCTGCTGTCTTATAAAACACTTTTCTTCTCCTCCTCCTCCATTTCCTCCACCTCCTCCTCCTCCTCCTTCTTCTCCTTCTCTTCTTCTTCATTTATTTATTTGAGAGAGAGAAAGAATGAGAGAGAGAGCAGGAGAGGAGGGAGGGTCAGAGGGAGAAGCAGACTCCCTTCTCAGCAGGGAGAGATTCAGGATTTGATCCTGGGACTCTAGGATCGTGACCTGAGTTGAAGGCAGTTGCTAAAGCAACTGAACCACCCAGGGACCCTAAACATGCTTCTTATATCATTTCATTTCATGCTGAATAAATCTCTAACAGAGCATATTTCAATGATATTGAAATTATGTCTTTTTTTCCATGTCTTTGTCTCCCACTATGAACTCCTAAAGAAGAGTCTGCTTACTATGCATTGAATCGTATCCCCTCAAAAGATATGTTGAGGTCCTAACACTGGTACCTGTGAAGGTGACCTTATTTGGAAGTAAGGTTTTCACAAATGCAATTAGGATGAGTTAAGATGCAGTCAAGCTGAAGTAAAGCAAGTGTAAATCCAATATGTAAAATATGGCAGGTGTCTTTACAAGAGGAAGAGACACAGAGGCAGAGACAGGCAGGAAGAAGATGGTCATGTGACAACGGAGGCAGATAGTGGACAGATGTAATTGCAAGCCAAAGATTGCCAGCAACCACCAGAAGCTAGGAAGTGGCAAGGGAGGGTTTTCCCCTAATGACTCCAGAGAGAAAAAGCCTCGCAGACATCTTGATTTCAGACTTCCAGCCTCCAGAGCTGTAAGAGAATAAATTTCTTTCTAAGCCACCTGGTTTCTGGTACTTTGTTATGGCAGCCTAGGAAATTAACAGAGCTTGTCTTATTTAATGTCATAATCAAAGTGCCACTTAGTAGACAGTCAAATGGTTGCTTCATAGCCATTTAAAAGAATCTGGAAACACCTAGAATGTTCTACTGCTTTTCCCAACCCTTATTCAGCAGCCATCTAAGCCCCACCCAGCCTGGAGGCCTATGGGAGCTGCTCTCACCTTTGGGGAAACATTATCTTTCCAAACCAGGCCTTCTTTCTCCGGACTCTTTTTATTTTTAAGAATTCATTTATCTATTTGTTTGTTTGTTTATTTATTTATTTGAGAAAGAGAGAGAAAGAGAGAGCAGGAGGAGCAGAGGGAGAGCAAAAGGGACAAAAGCAGGCTCCCCTGCTGAGAACAGGGCCAGGTGCAGAGCTCAATCCCCGGACTCTGAGATCATGACCAGAGCCAAATTCAGACACTTAGCTGATTGAGTCTTCCAGGTGCCTCTTCTTTCTCTGGATTCTTAAACTGTTTTACTATTTATAATAACAATCTTAGTCTTAGATATTCTAGTGAGCAATAATGCACAGCTTGGCTGCCCAGAGATTTCACATGCTTGGAGGTCTGGAGGAAACTATCCCGGTTATCTAGCATCATGTATGTATGAATTATTTCATATTCCATGTATGTATAATATAACTACTTCCTGTATTGTCCACATTTTCATTTTTTAAATAAATATTTATTTATTTATTTGTCAGAGAGAAAGAGAGAGAAGGAGCACAAGCAGGGGGAGTGGCAGGCAGAGGGAGAAGCAGGCTCCCTGATGAACAAGGAGCCTGATGCAGGACTCAGTGCCAGGACTCTGGGATCATGACCTGGGCGGAGGGCAGACACTTAATTGACTGAGTCACCCACGCATCCTGTTGTCCACATTTGCAAATGGCTACGAAAAAAGTAATACTCAGATTGATGGCATAACTCACCCAAGACATCAGGATAGGGAATGACAGAGTTTGGATTTGAACCCAGGCTTGTGAGATTCTAGATTGTGTTCTTTCCATTTTTTGTCTTTTAGTAAGACCTCAAAGTAGTAACCACAGACCAAAGTCTTCAGTTGCCCATGCTGTCACTGAAGAAGAAATCTGACACCTTTGACCACCAACAGGAGCTGAGCATACAGATATGTGGGACAGGAAGACTCTGCAACCACGTGAGCTGGAAACCAGAGCTGGCAGCAAACACAGAGTCCTCTTGCAATCTCCTGTAATGTGGTCCAGTAACTACCAGATTCCCATGGGATGGTTTACTCTGATCCAGTTGCCCAAAATAGCAATTTAACTTTTAGTGAGTGCAGGTTGTATTTCATTTGTAAATGGCAGGAGAAAAGAATAATGCTGAAGAAGTCACCAATACATTGTCTCCCTCCTATTTGTAATCTTTATAGTGTGACTACTCCTTCTCAACATATGATTGGAAATGGAGACCTTCATGAAAACCTAGAATTCCTAAGCTATAAGGAAAATATACAAATGTTGTCAATTTCTATCCTTTTAAAGTAAGACCACAGGCAGGAAAACATTTTTGTGAATGTTTTTTCTAAGAACTACATAATGAACTGTTGTCATCGCTTTAGAATATGCATATGGCATTTCTTCATGATTTTTATAAACCAATACTCATTCTTTTTCATTATCTAAATTTAATTTTTTAAAATCTGTTTTTATTATGCCACTAGTAATTCTGTTAAAATAGTCTTAGTTGGCTGGGCTGCTATCACAAAATACCATAGGCAAAGTGACTCAAACCACAGATGTATATTTTTTCATAGTTCTGGAGGCCAGAAGTCTAAGAACAAGATGCCAGATCTGGTAGATCTGGTTCCTAGTGAGAGTATATTTCTGGTTTACAGATAGCCATCTTTTCACTGTATCCTCACATGGGAGAGGGAGAGGGAGCAAATAAGCACTGGTCCCTCTTCTCTTGTTCATAATGACACCAGTGCCATCATGGGGGTTCTGCTTTCGTGATGTCATTTAAACCTAATGACCTTCCAAAGGCCCCACCTCCAAATACCATCATGTTGAGGGGTAGGGCCTCCACCTACAAACTGTGAATGGGTGGCACACAAACATTCAGTTCCTACAAATAATATGAGATTTGAAATGATAGCTTTTGTTCACCTAACAAAATCCTAATTATTCTATAAATTAAAGAGCAGATAATACAGAATGCTTGATTCTGAATATCACAAGGGCATAAAATGCTTGTTTTGTTGATATAAAAGGCCCCTAAATAAGTTTTTAAAGCAATGTGGTGAGAAACCTAGTTTTTATTTCTGGTCCCAGCACTTACTAACAGGGTGACTTTAAATGAGTTACCTACCCTCTGTGAAGGATCTGACCAAATCTTGGACAATATGCATATGTGCATAAATGATACTAAAATATTACAGCTCATTCAATAAAATAGGAATCTACTTGTCTTCATGTCTCATAAGTGAGTAAATAAATGTAGAGGTAAGAAGGCTCTATATTTAATAAAAATATAGATGTGATGATGGAGTCAATCATCATAGAAGGATTGACTTGGGTAAGAGACATTAGTGGATGCTAAAACTAAAAAATAGAAATGGGATGTGAAATGGGATTTTGCATTGTCTCAAATAATTTCCTCATAATTCCAAAGGGGAGAAAGTAACTGTAGAGCAAAGAAAACTGATCAATGCCAAGTGACCAAATTTTGTACCACTGGTAATTGGAAAAAATGGCCTGATGTGTGATGGGGCAGGGGGAGACAATGAGAACACAGAATTCCTGCTGTGATATTTTGGCTCCAAATGCATAACCTGGGTCCAATCACAGGCAAACATTGGACCAACCAAATTAGAGAGGTATTTATAAAAAAAAAGTTGGTCTGTAATCTGCAAAAGTGCCAAGGTCATGAAAGTTGAGGAATAGATCCAGGTTCAAGGAGATCAGAGAAACATGGCAACTTTGTAGCAACATGTGATATTGGATTTGATTCTTTTGCCATAAAGAAGATTATTGGGACCACAGATGAAACTTCAAGGGGATCTCTGGGTAAATGGAGGTACAATAATTCTCTACATTAATCTTACAACATTTTTTTCCAGCTTTGAAATTATTTCCAATAAAAAGTAAAAAAGAAAAATGTGGGAAAAGACAAAAGAACTTGAATTCTGGAAATAATTCCATGTTATGATAGGATAAAAGTGAACGCTAAACAAGATTTTGAATTGAACATTAGATTTGATATGAATTTGGAGGGACTCTGGTTACTATTGTTATGTTTCAGAATAGAAGAAGATATTTTTGTTCTTGATAGATTAATGCTAGTGCTTGAAAAAAAAAAAACAAACTCAAGGACTCAAAATGGCCCATTGCTTTGATCTTTTAAATCGTGGTGTTATTCAGAAGAAGCTGGAAAGCAAATAAAATTTTATTCGATCATGCACATGGTACATTTAATTATAGGCATTATTTAGGGTATACATGAAAGCATTCTGTTGGTATCTTTTGTTTCTTCCATGATAAGAACAAAGGAATTGTTTTCCACATGGGGGAGTGGAGATATTTTTCCAGAGGATAATGCAATTTAGAGGCTCTGTGTGTTTTAAGTGTTTCTCAGGGCTGATTAAAGCCTTGCACTTGGATTGGAAAGCTAATACTCATCTGCGTAATGAATATCCTTTCATTTCACGAAAGAGGGACTTCTTCTTAAGTAGAAGTTACAGTCATGACAGGATCACATAAAGGCAGGTGGCAGCATGCCTACAATTGGCAAAAAGTTAACAGGAAAAGGCTTGGCATTTAGAGTTAGAGGAACATTTCCAGAATGGCTGAAAATTAGATTTTCTTGTGCTTTAATTTATCAAACTAAATATTCCTTTTTTTAAATGTGCATATATTAATCTCTATTTTATCCCAGTTACCTAGAGCAGCATCAATAAATAACAGAAAAATAAATTAAAGGTGAATCAGTGAATAAGAAAGGATAATTGAAATGAATGATCATCCCCTTTCAGTGATAATCAGTTCTATCCTTTCCTCTTATATTTTCAACTTTCTAGGGCAGAAGTCAACAAACTACCACTGGTGGGCCAAATCTGGCCTTCCATCTCTGTAAGTAAAGGTTTTTGGAACACAGTCATGCCCACCTGCTTATGTACTGTCTATGTCTGCTTTCATGCTGTGAGAACAGAATACTTACCACACAGACTGTATGATCCACAACATTTACTATCTGACTCTTTATAGATAAATGTTTGCTGTCCCTGTTCTAGAAAATGATCAAAGGCTTAGAATTTAAATGATGGTAAAGCTCAAGAGAGTGCCTGATGGAGTTTGCTTCCAGGGTATGATTCAGAACAATGATTTTAGCTTCTCAGAACCCCTTGAAGGCAACTCATAAATAATGATCTTCCTGCTTGCTCTTTACCCTCTACACTAGAAAAATAGAATCCTCTCTAGGTACTTCAAAATAAGGAATTTGAAACAGTTAACTGTTTATAAAGATGCCAGAAGGATTCATGCCAGAAGGATTGGCAGGACAAAAATAAGAAGATCATAGGTTAATTATTATAGAGAATAGTAAGACTAGCTTCAAAGCTGAAGAAGGAAAAAAGAAGATAAACAGTGCTACTAGAGCCCCCATTGCTGCATTACTGATGTGGATGCTGTTGGAATCTAGCTTCCTGAAAAGTACTCCAGGACCACACACACATACACACACACTAGCCAGGACAGTTGCTGTCATTGCTGGAGGAGCCACCAAAAGATGGGAAAAACATGCTTTTTCCTCCTTCCCATTTTCCAGACTCCCATTAATGTTCCTCGTGGTATAAATACCAAGAAATCAGTTGGCAAGGGTGTCTGGCAGATGTTGTTGATAGGCTGCTAGACACAGGAGTAGAGAAGATGGATAGGAATGATGACTATAAGGCTGAAAGACAAAAAACACTATCTGGCAGAGGCTCATGATATTTGACAAACTTGGTCATCAAGTTCATATCTCTATAAGAAGAAGATTCTCACAGGTAGTGGTGATAATGATGGTGAGGAGAAGTGCCAAAAACATAGGCAACATGAGGAAGCAGTCTACATAAAGTCAAAGAATTAAGAGTGGGATAACTTAAGGGAACTTGATATACATGGTTTGAGAACATGATGGAAAGAGCGGAACACAGATTGCAGAAGCTGGAGAGGTAACATTGGATGGGGTAAATCATGAAGAACCCTAATGTAACAAGTGGTAACATTCACAAGACATAATCATCATTATGAGATTTTTCCAAATTTTATCCTTCTCGGCATGATATTCTTCATTGGAAGAGTCAGATTCCAGCCTCGGTCAGATGTGTCTAAAAGGGGCCAGAAGGAAGTTTCCACTTTTATGATGATTCAGATTGATTAGCCATGGCTGCCTATAGATCTGAGTTGTGAAGGATTCTGAGCAAGCTCCAGAGTCATTGGAAAGAGAGCCATGATTGTTTTATGATACCAGCCACCAGTACAGGAATGGCACTGTATGTCATATGTTTGCTGCCATTATTTATAATAATGCATACATCTGGGGATAGTCTTTAATTTAGGAGTTTCCCCAAAAAACAAACAAGTTGTTGAGAATAAGTGCTATAATTAGATGTAGTAAGTCTTCATTATATGTTTATTTTTAGGGGGAAAAAAGGGGGTCCACAATAGACTCTCACATTTGTCTCCAATTATTCTTCATTAAAAAAATGGTACTGACATGAATAAGTGTAGCTAAAGGAATAGATTTTGGTTGGTCTTACTCAGGCAGACTTCTGTAGGTTACATGTTACCCTGGTTCTATAGCATCCTACCTGGGCTACACACATGACTTTAGGATACTTCTTAAACCTTCTTTGTGTATTATTAGTCTCTTCAACAAATGGTGTTGGGAAAACTGGACAGCTACACACAGAAAAATGAAACTGGATCATTTTCTACACCAGACAGACAAATAAACTCAAAATGGATTAAGGACCTGAGTGGAAGACCTGAAACCATAAAAACCCTAGAAGAGAGCACAGGCAGTAATTTCTCTGTCACTGGTCATAGCAACATCTTTCTAGGTATGTCTTCTGAGGCAAAGGAAACAAAAGCAAAAATAAACTCACTGGGGCTACAGCAAACTAAAAAGCTTCTTCACAGCAAAGGAGACAATCAACAAAATAAAAGACAACCTATTGAGTGGAAGAAGATATGGCATATTTGATAAAGGGTAGTATTCAAAATATATAAAGAATTTATATAATTCAACACCAAAAAACTAAGTAATCCAATTAAAAATGGGCAGACAATGTGAACAGATGTTTCTCTCAAGAAAATATACAAATGGTCAACAGACACATGAAAAGATGCTCAATATTACTCATCATCAGGGAAATGCAAATCAAAACACAATGATATATCACCTCACACCTGGAAAATGGCTTAAATAAAAAAAAATGCAAGAAACAACAGGTGTTGAAGATGTGGAGAATAATGAACCCATGTCCTCTGTTGGTAGGAATATAAATGGATGCAACCATTGTGGAAAACAGTATGGTGGATCCTCAGAAAGTTAAAAATAAACTACCCTATGATCCAGTAATCATACTACTGAGTATTTACTGAAAAAATGCAGAACACTAATTGAAAGAAATTAATAAACCACTATAGCAGCAGCATTATATACAATAGCCAAATTATGGAAATAGCCCAAGTGTCCATTGACAGATGAACAGAGAAAGAAAGATGTGGTGTACATCTACAGTAGAATATTACTCGGCCACAAAAAAGAATGAAACCTTGCCATTTGCAACAATATGGATGGAGCTAGAGAGCATAAGTTAAGTGAAATAAATCAGTCAGAGAAAGACAAATACCTTATGATCTCACTCACATGTAGAATTTAAGAGACAAAACAAATGAGCAAAGGGGGAAAAAAGGAGAGAGAGAGGGAGACAAACCAAGAGACAGACTTTTAATTATAGAGAACAAACAGATTGTCACTAGAGATGAAGTAGGTAGAGGGATAGGGGAAATAGGTGATGGGGATTAAGGAGTGCACTTGCTCTGATGGACATTGGTTATTGTATGGAAGTGTTGAATCACTATATTATACACCCGAAACTAATATCACACTGTAGGTTAACTACACAGGCATTAAAATAAAAAACATAATGAATACATCTATTCATACATATACATTTGCAATATATATACTTACTATATTTTAAGTATATATTTTATTTATATATAAATAAATATCTTTATAACTATTTAAAAATATATATTTAAATATATATTTATATAAATAAGCATGACCCAAGACCAAGAGGAGTGGACTAGGAATTGGGAGTTATGGGTTGTGCTTGGTCTCACTGTTGATTTAACCTCTGAGCAAATTACTTAACCTCTTTTTCTCAGGAATTCTTCACCTCTTGTAAAAAAAAATTCTTATTGTATTAATTACACATTAATTTCAGTCATAGAATCATATGAGAGTTTTTAAATGCATCTTTGCTTTTTTACATATTCACTTAATTTCTATATTGTTTCAACTTCATATATCGGGCTAGATGGGAAAACAAACTAAAGCAAATAAGAGCATCACCTCCACTCTCCCCAGGGGTGTATTTTAGAATAACAGAGACTGTGGAAGGTCTTAAGGAGGCCGATCTTATTTGCTAGCGTGTGAGTCCTCCATTGCATTTGTCTTGTTTAGACATCCTCTTTATGTCTGGGCTATGCACAGTGAATTGCCTGATTGTGTGCCATGTCACGTCATTGAGAATTTCTAGGCAGCTCTCAAGGCCCTTCCTTTCTGGTTTCTTCATATCACCCTGGAGCCTGGGCTGATAAGCCCAGCACACATCCTCCCAGCTCTGCTTCCACAAACCTATCTTGGTCTTTGATCTATTTCACAGAAGTGGTCAAAAAAGATCTAGAACCTTAGGGATCCATTGGTCTCTTCACACTCTTTTGTGTCCTCCAACTCCTTCCCACCCATGGAAGCTGGGGTGTAGTGACTCTTTGGGGTGAGGTGAGGATAGATGTAAGGGTGAGGAAAACATTTAGTGAAATATCCCCACACCCCCCGCATTGCTTTGGTTAAGTCTATTCCTAGATACTTTATTGTTTTGGTGCGATTGCTTTCCTAATTTCTCTTTCTGCTACTTATAATTATTATATAGTAATGCAACAGATTTCTGTACATTGATTTTTATATCATAACTTTACTGAATTCATTTATCAGTTCTAGTAGTTTTTTGGTGGAATCTTCAGGGTTTTCTCCATATAGTATCATGTCATCATCTGGAAATAGTAAAAGTTGTACTCTTTACCAATTTGGATGCCTTTTATTTCTTAATGTTGTCTATTTGCTTCGGAAGCTACTCAAAAATAACCTTTCATTATTTAAAGGTTAATGCAGGAATTGATGCAAAAAGTTGCAGGTCTGATATATGTGTATTTCTTCAGATCATCTCTGAAGATAGATTCTTCTTTACGAGATGGGATTCACTCCCTTATTTCCTTCTTTGGTTTTCCTCTCCCTGCCCCCAAAAGGAAATAAGTGAATGAATGACCTAGGTGGGACCCACATTATGTAGATGAGGAAGCAAGCAAATCAATCTGACCCAAAATTCAGATAGCTGATTCATGGCAGAGGCAGTCAAGAACCGAAGCTTTTGGGTACAAGGTCAGGGTACTTACCTCCAGAGCTGTGCTTGCCCAAATGCGGTGATCAAGAAAGATATGGGGTCCAATGACTTGAACTCATATGTCACAAAAGGAGACCTACAAATAGCCAGAGGTACACCATTAGCCATTTAAATTTAAAGTTAATTAACTTTATTATTCTGTAGAAAAATGTAAGTAAAACCACCATGTTATGCCACTCCATACTAACTAGTATGGCAAAAATAAAAAGGACTGGGACAGCTGGGTGGCTGTCAATTAAGTATCTGCCTTTGGCTCAGGTCATGATCCTGGGGTCCTGGGTTCGATCCCCAAGTCAGGCTCCTTGCTCAGCAAGGAGTCTTCTTTTCCCTCTTCTTCTTCCCCTCCTCCCACTCATGCTCTCTCCAATAAATAAACAAAATCTTAAAAAAAATAGATAAAAAAGACTGTAAGTACCAATTGTTGGCAAGGATTTCAAGCAACTGGAACTCTCATGCACTCTAGGTAGGAATATAAAAACTCTTTGGCAGTTTCATGCAAATTTAAGTTTATATTTACTATATGATTAACAAATTTTACTCCTAGAAGTTTATAAAAGGAAAATTAAAGCACAGGAAAAAATAATATGAGTATGTTTATAATATCCTTATTCATAATAGCCCCCAAACTTGAAAGAAACCTTATGTCCATGAGTATAAAAAATTTTGTATATGCATTCTCCAGAATTCTATTCAGAGGAACAAACTACTGATACCTAGAACAACATTGTGGAATCTCAAAAATGTGCTGTACAAAGCATTCCACACACACACACACACACACACACACACACACACACACACTTTGTATAATTCCTTTCATGTGACTCCTCTCAAAGAGGAAAATATAACCTATGGTAGTAGAAGTCAGAAAGAGGTTATCTCTGGGCAGAGGCAGGGAACTAGAAAGGGATATCAGGGAATTTTCTCAGGTGATGAAAATGTTCCATGTTTATTGCTGGTGGTGAAGAGCAGGTGTGTTCAATTGAGTCAAATGCGTAAGTCGCCAAACTCAACATTTAAGGTGTGTGCGTTTTATTTTACGTAAACTACACATACTATAGGAACACACATCAGAAATTAAGTAATATAATAGTGCTCTTAACAAAAGTGAGTGAGGTCCTGAAGAAAACCTAAAGAGGCTTACAAACGTGGCTTCTTTAACTTGGCGAGGCAGAGGTTCTCACGGGTTAAGTGGGTGTAGAGGCAAGGACTCCGCATGTTCATTTGCCCCCGCAGAACGGCTCTGACTCTGCTGTTCAGAGGACCACACTTTGAAATACACGACCACTCACTCTGCTGCCGAGATATATTTTTAATACTATTTTTAACGAGCTTCTCTTTGATTGCTCATTTTCCACTTCCATAATATTGGGTGACTCTCTGAGTTTCAGTATTGATACTGGTTTAAAACCTGCCCTGCAGTCTGAATACTTGGGTGATTTTCTCTCTCTAGTTAATTAGCTTTGGTTACCTCAACTCTCCTACAATATTTAAACCTCATAATTAAAACACTGGTGGGAATCCAGGTAGCCTTGGGGGCAGGTGTTTGCTTTTGGCCAGAAACCTATGTCCTTGTCCTGTACACATCGTTTTCCTCATAGTTTGGCTCTTCAGCTCAAAGCAAAACTGAGAAAACATTAGCTCGAAGGTACAATATCTGCCAAAGAATGTTACCCTTAATAGATGTTTGATAAAGGAAGCTTGCTTGCATTGGAATGGATAGTTCAGGAAAAATAAATAAAGTAGCACTTTGAGAGAGCATGAGCTTAAAAAGATTTCAAACCGGTGAACCGACTTGAGACTTCCCTTTTATATATTGTGTCTGGCACACAGTAGCTACTTTGTTTTCTCATAAAATCCCCATATTCAGTTGATGAAGTAGATATCCACGTTATCCCCATTTTGTAGATGAGGACAGAGGCTTGCAATGATTTAGTGGCTAAGAGCAAACAATTATTCAAACAATACTGTATTAGTCAGATTTTTTGAGTTCATGAGGCCAAAGTGAATGACCCAAACTATTTCAGATGCTTATAAAGGCAAACATTTATTTGTGCTCAGTCAGCCTTGGTTCCGTGTTACGTCTTCAATTTGAGAATGTAGGCTGATAGAAGATTTAAACAGAACATGGAAGAGGTCACAAGTCAACTACAGAGAGGCTCTTACCTCTCTGCTGGGACATCACGTCTGTTTTCTTCCCCTTGACCGCAATTGACAATGCCCAGTCCCCTTACAGGGATGTAGCGTCACCAACTGAATGAATGCCTGTGTCCTTCCAAAATTTGTGTGTTGAAACCTAGTGTGATGGTATTAGGAGGTGGGACCTTTGGAAGGTAAGTAGGTCATGATGGTGGAATCCTTATGAATGGGATTTGTGCCCTTATAAGAGACCCCAAGGAGTCCGTTGCCCTTGTTATCTGCTATGTGAGGGCACAAGGAGAAAAATGAAGTTTGCAAGCTGGACGAGACTTCACCAGAACTCGACCATCCTGAGCTCACACTGTCAGCTCCGAGAAGTGGGAGACATCAATTTCTGTTGCTTAAAAGCCACTCAGTCTACAATATTCTGCTATAACAGGCTAAACTGACTAAGGTACTTAGGGAAAATAAAATACACCATACCAACAATGGTAATTGACAAAGCTCTAATTCAAATTCAGATTTGTTTAGTATTAAGGCCCTTCTTCCTTTCACTAAAATCTTTCATTCCCTCACTCATTCACTAATTCTTAAATTCAATTTTTATGTGTGTGCAATTAGTAGCACATTGGAGTTTGAACGGATCTGATTTGGATCCAGAAAAAAATCTGGTCTGGACCCCATCTCTTTTACTTCTTAACAATGGAATAACTAGGATTATATTCCATTATATTCAAAATGGAGGTGATATTTTAAACATTTATCCTGAAAATAATGACATGAACGTCAATTTCACTTATGTAAATGTGAGCTCTTATATTCAAAGCCTGGCCCACATGAAGCCCTGGAATTTTCTGTTACCTTTCTGAAACTTTCTCTGGTTTCTATGGATCACAAATTTTAGGAATCTGTAGATTTAGAATATGTTAGCTAAATAATTTTGGACACTGATTTTAATATGATACCTAAATACATTAAACCAACTACTATGTACTAGAACTACCATTCCATATCAAAATCAAAATAGGATAAAGGGTACTTTAAAAGTCTTCAGAATGGAGGACAAAATTTAAAAGGCAGCATGAAAATGTATTTTCATATTATTGTCTTGCTTACAATTGTTTTCTTATTGCAATTTCTTCAGCTGGGAATGCTTCCCTTTTATCACATTGTAAAAAATGTGATTCCCAGTATCCACACAGGTATGATGATGAAAATTGACTATAATTTCTTAATGTTATTTCACTCAGTTTGGAACATTATGGGAAGACTCAGAAGTAAAAAATGTAACCTCTTACTGCCTATACTTCTCCCATCTACTGGTCCATAAGAAAGGCAGCTTGAGGGGGCTCAGTCGTTAAGCGTCTGCCTTTGGCTCGGGTCATGATTCCGGAGTCCTGGGATCGAGCCCTGCTTTGGGCTCCCTGCTCGGTGGGAAGCCTGCTTCCCCCTCTCTCACTCCCCCTGCTTGTGTTCCCTCTCTAGCTGTGTTTCTTTCTGTCAAATAAATAAATAAAATCTTTAAAAAAAAGAAATAGAGGCAGCTTGAATATCTGGTGAGACTGAAAAAAATTACTTAGAAGAGTGTTAGCTTTTGATCTAGATTTACTCAAGTTGGGCAGTCAGGATATCTGAGAAGGATTATAAGACCTGCGGACACTTTTACTCAAGTTGGGCAGTCAGATATCTGAGAAGGATTATAGGACCTGAGGACAGTTTGTCATGGACTAGTGTGTTCTGAGGAGCAGTGTTTTAGAGGAGTGTTCTCCTAAATCCAAGAACTGAAGGAGCCACTCACTGGTGATGAAGGCTCAGGCTGTCTTGGATCTGATTCATTTAATTCAAAAAATTGTATTGAGTGCCTACTATGTGTCATATATTATTCTAGGCTCTTCGAATGTAATACTACTTAAGGTAAGAATCTAAACTTGTAGATTCTGGTGCTGGGGCAAAGCCTGTACTGAGCATTAGCACTCCTATGTGACTTCTGACACAGTTGTCTAAGGATGTGTGCATAAAACATAGCAGCATACCGCGACCTTGACTGGTCAGCCTTCCTGTCTTCCATTTATTCAGCAGATGGCTAACAGTAGCATGACTGGCTCTGGTAAGATGCTGCTTGTTTAAGTCCTGCATTGTGACTTCATAGCTTGTGACCTGCACCTGCCACTCTCCTATTTAAATCTTGCCAACAGCAACTCCATAGCCTGCTGTTCAGACTATAAAACCTTTGGCCAAACTCATATAGGGTCGCTTAGCACACCCAGACACATTAGCCTTTTTCCAGTGACTTCAACTGACCAAACTTTTCATGGTTCAGGACATTTTCTCCAGTTGGAATGCTCTTTCCTCTACTCCAGACGTGGACGGCTTCTATTCATCCTGTTGAGCTAGGCTCACAAGCCACTTTGTCATAGCGGTCTTTCTTGACTCAAACTAAAATGAGATCCCCTTCTTCAATAGGGAATTTAGTTATCTTCTTAGAGCCTCCTCCACTTTCTTCTTAACTGTGCCCTGACTGTGGGCAACAAGTTTGAATCGAATTCTTTCCTTGGAACACTGGTTCCTGCATCTAGTATGGGAAATTCCCTATTGAAGAAAATCCAGCTTTGGATCACTATCATTGACTTCATCATCAGCACTATCATTTAATGATGAAAGTTAACATTACCAAATTTTTTGCCATGCCAGACATTGGGCCGTGTACACTCAATAGGTTACTTCATTGAATCCCATAGTGATCTTATAAGGTAGGTTTTATCATTAGTCCCATTTTAAAGATAGGAAAACTGAGGCTCAGAGACTTCCATTAAGTTGCTCAATGCTTTAAATCTAGTAAAGGGTGCAGCAAGGATTTGAAATCATGAGTCTGATGCCAGCACCCACATTCTTTATTGTGTCTTCTTTGAGACAAGTCATGCCAGCACTCATGATAGAGACTCTAGAGTCCAGGTCAAGATCTGTGTTTGAATTCCAAGCCTTTCTAGTTAGGGAGACTGGGAGCTATTGATTGAAATCCTGCCCTTCTCTGGTGGCTTAGTCACTGGAGAAGACTTGTGTCTACAGGAGAATTCATCTCTGAAAAAGTAAGATTGGAGCAGGAGAAACAAGGCAGAGACTGACATCATAGGGAGCCCTAGGTAAGTGCCCCCAAGGATGAGGTTTGTACTGCCTCTAAAGCATTTTATTTCATCCTCTTACAGTTCCAATCCTTGAGAAATTATTCCTTAGATAGAAGCAAAATTTATCTTCCTATATTTTCGAGCCATTGGCTGTGATTTGTGGTTTTCCTCCAATTTCAAGGCAATTATTGTCTCTATTTCTTAGTCCAACTTGAAGCTCCCATTGATGAAGAGAGAATCTCTTCATGATTTCAATAATATTAATGATATCTGATTAATTTTCCCATCATGCAAAACCCTTTTCCCTATATTTATTTATTTGATCTTCATAGCAACCCTTTTATGGGGCAGGCATAATGACCACTGCTTTCTAGCTAAGAATACTGAAGACTTGAGAAGCTTGATGATTTGTACGAGTTAGTAAGCTAAGAGGAGGCAGAGTGAAGGCTAGCTTTCAATCCCAAATCACCCAGATCCTCCAAAGTGATCATTTCAAGGCTATTTCACCCTTATCTTATCTCTGCGGTTGGGTTGCTTATTGGTACCTGGTGAGCTATGCCCCAAATCTGATGTGACAGAGTCATTTGGGGAGAGGAGGGTGAGATTCTTCTCATCTGCACACCACTTACTATATATAAAACTGGCCTGCTTAGGCTGACAGGGCCAGGGTCATAATTTCTCAGGAAAATGACAGGCTAATGGAAAAAAGGTCATAAATATCATCAAATACAAGCCTGACATTTACCAAGGACAATTGTTTCATCATAAAAGTCTCAGGCTTTTTGGAGCCTTTCAATTAAGACCCCACAGGACATCCTGCCTCCTTACCGAGGAGGCAGGAAAGGGAAGAAAAATAAAGTGTTTATATGTGTGTGGCGGAGGGTGGGGGTGGGGAGGGGAGAGATGGCAGATGAGAAGAGGAAGACCAGAGGGGACTTGCCTGTGGTTTCAGGAGTAAATTGAGCTCCTAATTCTTTGTGGCCAATAGTGGGACTAAGAGTTCAAAAGGGCAGGTCATACAAGGTCCCGGGGTCAGGCTGGGTCTTGCAGGGATGTGACCCAGGAAATGCTAGCAGGCTGGGCCCCCATACCTTCCCCAGCAGGCCTCCAATTAGGATTTAATGGCCAAATGTGGAATGCATTAGGAGTTCTGAGCAGAAAGTCTGTGTTCAAAGGAGCCGGATCGTTTTGGCTAAGTAGGAAAACATTCCTCTATGGTCAGTTTCCTCTTGAACCTTGCTAATTCTGGGGTTCTTTCTGGCAGTGGGGCTCTACAAAGATCATGTACAAATAGCCTAGCCCCCCTCTGTTTTCCTTGAAGAGAACATGAAGAATTAGTAGATACACCAGCTCTCTTTGATATTGGGAGCAATGTAGGGATTAGGAAAAATTGTCTGACGCAGGATTCTTTGTCTATGTGGATCTCGTCAATGTGTATCCACCTGAGGATGAAAGGACAGAAATGCCTTGTGTCAGTAGATAGGGACAGATGTAAGATATAGTTAAAATATGTTTACCTCCATATGTGTGTTTCGGCTGTTTCTTTCCTTTCTTTCTTCCTTCCTTCCTTCCTTCCTTCCTTCCTTCCTTTCTTTCTTTCTTTCTTTCTTTCTTTCTTTCTTTCTTTCTTTCTTTCTTTCTTTTCTCCCTCTCTCCCTCTTTCCCTCCCTCCCTTCCTACTTTCTTCTCTTTCTCTCTTTCTTCCCAAAGTTTGTCTTTGCACCCTGCTTTGTCACAGAAAACAGTTCAAGCAATTGTCCAGAGTATATATTGTATGTGTGTGTAAAAGAGAGAAATGTGTAATACACACATGTGAATGTGTGTATACCTCTGAGTGTGACCGAAATGCGGATTAGGGAAAATATGTTAGCATCTGTGAAAATGCTTCTATAAGTGAAACAAACACAATGGGTAAAAGATTAGCTTTGTGCCCATGAGCATACACTGGCCTATTTTGAAATTGCAATTGCATATAGATAGCAATGAATGTCACTGTGATGATATATTTTGTTTTCAATGCACTGCTTTGTGTGAACATGAAGGATACATGCCCTATGTCCATATATATGTAGCGTCTTGGTTGAAAGCGTATATGGATGGTATCTATGGCACTTTGTGGTCTGAATATTTGTGTGCAAGTATGCAGCAATGTGTGACTACCTAGGAATCCGACATAAACTTGGGTGTGCATGTGCATGATTATGTAAAATGAATGAAGATGTGTGAGTCATGGCTGGGTGGCCACATGAATATTTGCTCATATCTGCGGCAGAGCCTGAATTGGGGGGAGACTGTGGGAAATGTGTCTGGTTTGGGGGATATGACACTGTATGTGAGTCTGTGAGTTAAAGAACGCACGAATGTCTGTGCCCACGTCCCCAACCTACAACACGTGAGGATGAGTATCTTCAAGTTCAGCTTGCAAGTGAAGCTGCTCCTGTTCTCGTCTGGCCCAGCTTCTCCTTTGGAGTTTAAATAAATGTCATGGGAAAATATGTCCCATTTCCCCGAGATGGCACAAACAGACAAGCTACACACTGTGCACACTTTTTGGTATAAAGCAAGTGACCAAATGAATTTTATCTTGAATATTTTAATGCTATCACGTTAGCCCTAAGTTTAGGGTGAACTTGGTCTTGACTTTAGCACTGCAATTCCCACTTCCCGGGAAACCCTCCAGTCCTGCACGACCTGGCTCACTTGGTCCCCCTGCCTGCATTAGTTGGTGATGGTAGAATCAGGGGACAGAGTCTGAACCCTTCCCAGGAAGCAGGCACAGACCACTGATCATGTTTCTCTTCACAGAGGAAAACAAAAGTGCCCGGCATTCGACCACATAGCTCCATTTTCATGAATAGAGCTCCTTGCTTCAAGCATAGCCTACAAGTTAAGGGCATGGAAATTTGCAGCTGCTGGCTCGCTTTTGGAATGACACTGTACCCCTTATGAGACATGTGACCATGGCTAATTTTCTCAGACTTCCTAAGCCTAGCTTCCTCATCTGTAAAGTGAATGTAATAACTCCTTCACAAGGCTATTTTCTGGGTTAAATGAAAACATATAGATACAAGGCACTTAAGTTATCCCATGAGGTATAAATTCAATACAGGGTACACATCATTTTTATTTACACATTCCTACAAAATATTCATTGAGCATTGACAAATACGAGGTGTCTGCTAAAGGCTCAAAATAGAAATATGCACAAACAGGGGCCCTTCCTTAGGAAGTCTTCAATTTGTTGAAGTTTGCTAGTAAAAATTAAAAAGAAGAGCTTCCTCTTTATAATTATGATAAGCTGGAAAAATTAAGAAATAGACATGTAATAATACATATATTTGTAATCTACACATGTATCACAGATAAGAGTAATATTATTTATATTATATATTTACTTCTAATTACATATAACAGTTTAGAAACATATCCAAGAGTAATATATGCTATATATACCTTACATTATATACACATGTGGTATTATACATAGTGACATATACACATATATATACACTGAAAAGAGTGGTAGTTATGTACTCCTGGCAATTTTAACAAATTCTTATCATCTTCCAAAAGCAACAGCTGTTCCTTGCGATCCCACTGTGGGTCTGGCAGTGGGCTAGGTGCCAACGGACACTACGCAGAGCAAAGCCACCCTTCCATGGAAAGATTGCCTCCAAAGAATGAGGAAGGACAGATGGCTACAGATTGTTCTGGAACATAAACCCAAGTGTCAGACATGTAGGGGAGGCTGAAGGGAAATCTGGGGGAAGTAGGGGGGTGGGCAGCCGTAGCCGGTGCAGCCGGAACAATGCCTCATTCACGAGGCAAGGAGCCAGGCACAGGGCATCGCTAAGGAGCTCGGCACCTTGCGTCTGGTGCCTTCCTCTGTGTTAGGCACTGAGAATAGAGAAGGTGGGGGTCCTCCTGTCAAGGTGGTCACAGTGACGCTGGGCACATAGAAGTTCACACAAATGACTATAAAGCAAGGCGGTGTATGCTCTAATTAAGGTGAAGAAAGTCTTACAGGAGCAAATCTCTTACAGGTCGAGAAAGACTCGTCAGAATAAAGAAGGGAACAACCTGAATCTCCTCCTGGGATGGCTTCACTAGACAGGAAATTGGTGGCTGGGGGGTAGGGGACCTGTGTCTGAGCGGTCTGTGGAAGATGCTCTAGAAAGTGGGGATAGTAGGAACCACCCCTGGGATCTGGAAAGGAGGAGGTATCCCAGGAGACAGGGAGAAACTTGCGGTGGCCAGAGTATAAAATCAGGGGTCCCTGTCACCGCTTTGCAGACTGAGCAGCCTGGGAACAGCATACCTAGTCCTGTGCATTCCCCCAGGGCTGCACCCCAACCCCAGAGGGTCTTGGTAAATGCATGTTTTTAGTAAATGAAGGAGTAACGCCAGGATGGGCAAGTGATGAAGGGCTGTCATTGTCCTACTGACGAGTTTGCGCTTTGTCCTGGAGGTAATGGGAAACCACCGAAGAATCTTTTTTTTTTTTTAAAGATTTTATTTATTTTAAAGATTTTATTTATGACAGAGAGAAACACAGCGAGAGAGGGAACACAAGCAGGGGGACTGAGAGAGGGAGAAGCAGGCTTCCCGCTGAGCAGGGAGCCCAATGTGGGGCTCGATCCCGGGTCTCTGGGATCATGACCTGAGCCGAAGGCAGTTGCTTAACCAACTGAGCCACCCAGGCGCCCCCACCGAAGAATCTTAAGGAGGAAAATTATGTGATCCAAATTTATATTTTAGAAATGTCACTCTGGCCTCTGCACGGTGATAAACAGTTGTCAGAGATAGAGGGGAGGCAGAACCCGGGGCAGGAAATCCAGGTAGGAGGCCTCCAAAGTTGTCTCAACACCACACCCCGGAGAGACCCC
The DNA here is from genome assembly GCA_004023965.1 of Spilogale gracilis. NCBI lineage: Eukaryota > Metazoa > Chordata > Mammalia > Carnivora > Mephitidae > Spilogale > Spilogale gracilis. Next base: position 4,717 of record PITA01005712.1, on the reverse strand, counting down.
AAGGGAGACGGGGGCAAGAACCATGCCGAAGAGCCCCCCGCCAATCGGGGTTGCCCTACAGAAGTGAATCTTGACAACAGACTCCTCAGATCTCCATTCATATATGAACATTCCTCTCATTTCGTCCAACTCCCACAATTTGAGATCTTTGAAAGAGCCATCAGGCTTCTGAGCATGCATGTTTCAATCACAGATTCACACTGAAGGGATGTCCTGGGCCAGGCACCACAGGTCTAGGGGAGGAGAGCCAACAAAATAAAACACAGGCCTTGGCTCTGCGGTTCTAGTCCCTGTTTCCAGCTCCTGCACTTGGTAGCAGCCCGAGGCTGACTGGGTCCCTATATCCTGGGTTCCTATGGCAGGAAATGGGAGCAGTAATATCAGCATCATGATGTTGTGGGGATTTGCTGAGGAAAATATATATGAGAGTCTCTATAGAATCTTTGCACTGCCATGCACACCCAGATATTGATTATGGAGGAACCCTGGCCAGAGGTTGACGTTAGTAAAGACTAAAAACCTGCCTTGCTTTTCCAATTATCAACCTGATGTAAAGGTGTTCTCTTCAAACTTGTTTTCCTCAGGACTCAGGAATTCTCTCGTGTCTTCCACGGGACAGTTTAATTTCTCAAGACTGCTCTCCCCCAGCACAGTGCTGTAGAAGAGAAAGGGCATGAAGTCAGAAAATGAGGGCCTGGCTTCTCCACGTGAGTGCTTCCTGGGCTCTTTCTAGAGACACTCACTTTCTGGAGGAGGCCTCTCTGGGTACCCTTGAGATAACAGTCTGGGAGTGCACAGCCTCTAAAATACCCAGGCCAAAACCTCCTATTTCCTGCCCCTCTCCTGTGTGCAGCCCTACAACCCTTTTCATAGGCTTTACTTCAGTGAACATTTCATAATCCCTCTGCCTCTGTTTTTCTTCGATTATCCAGCCACTGCCTTTCTCTCCCCCCAGGGGCTCAGAGAGCACTCGAGTCCTTGCTGAAGTCAGCAGATGTATGTCCCTGATTAACAAGAACGTTACATGGTGGCAAGGGTGGTGGACATAGCTTGGATCCATAAAACATCTTAAACTTGCCTGAACATAGAAAGGCTTTGTCCAGACATCTGGAGTTTCCTTTAATCTTGAGTAGAGTTGCTGAGCCATGGCATGACGTTGTCCTTGACAGACGGGGACTTAGTGTCACAGAAACGTATTGTTGGAGCAGGACTGTCAAATCGTCCCATAGGACTGACGGCTCATCAAGGGTCTCCCTCCAATATGCACTTGTAGAAAACTTCCTGTTAATTCCAGGTACTTTATACAATGCTGGGCCCATTATAATGAAGGTCTGTTCCCCAGTCTCCAAGATGGGAGAAAAATAAGTTTGTTCCTTTCTTCATTTCTTCATTCAAAAAATAATTATTTGATACCTACTATGTAACAGGCACTGTTCAGGATTACAAAGATAAAAATAATAAAACGTGGACTTCCAATGCTCATGTATCTAACTGTCAAATTGGGGGGGGACAAGCATTTTGGAATATTAACACAAAAGAATACACCTGTAAAATGACAAACTACAGTAAACCTATGAAGGAAATGGGGACCTTTGCCCAATTCTTAAGGATCAGGGAAGTGTTTCTTCAGGAGATAACATTTGAACTAGAATGTGAAGAGTGAGTGAAAGGCAACTACCCAAGATGAGGATCTGGAAAGGTGTTCCAGGCAGAGGGAACAGAGGGTAAGGCCTCTAGAGTCAGAAGGAAATGAGAGGTGACTGGTGTGGCTGAAGCTGAGGGAGTAGAAGAGAGCAGAGGGAACTAAGCCTGGGAAATGTTTAGAAACCATACAAAGAATTTTGTTAGCTATCTCAAAAATGGTAGGAAACTTTTTAAGGGTGGCCAATGTGGGGGTAGGTGATCATATTTGCAATTTGAGATGAAAACTTTATCCACAGTATAGAGAACAGATCAGAGGGGACAAAGGTGGAAACATTTCCTTAGGGTAGGAGGGTTTTGATGTGGTTAAAGCCAGGGGTGAGAAGGATTGGACCAGGGAAGAGACCATGGATATAGACAGAAGTGACCCTATTGGAAAGTATGAATCAACATAATGCACTAGGTGCCACAGTGAAGGTGAGCCCGCTGTTCTCCAAGTGCACCAAGATGGTGGTTTATAGGTGAGGCAAATGAAGCTCACAAAGAGTGATTTGCCTGAGATCACCCAGCCAGTGGTGGTAAAGGTCAGCTTTTCATCTGTTCATCATATTCATCTGCCTCCTAGCCCTCCGGGAAATTGAACGACAACTCTGTTGTTCACCACCCATCCAGCACCAGCCCTTGCACCAAGTGTTTCCTGCCTTCTTCAGCTCTGACTATTCATCTTTTCTCAATCCCTTGAATGGCCCATAGAGTCCTGACTTGCAGAATCTAACACACATCTTTGTTTCAACTCTTGGGTCCACCTAGTTCTCGGGAAATCTTACGAAAATAAAATCAACTCGGTCATGGGATCCACTCATGTGAAGACCAAGGGATTGAAAGGAACCTCTCCCATCACATAATAGAAAACACAATAGATGAGAAATACATTTCAAGCATTTCCCTGCACAATATATGCTGAAATTTTGCTCAGCTGTTATGCAAAATGCCCTACTACTGCTAGGTACCAGGTGACACAGTTGGGTGTGCATTTTTACTGACTGGTATTAAGCTTCTCTGTGCAGTAGGTATTGGCCTTATTGGCCTTACTTTTTTGCAGGGGGAAAAGTGAGCATTTCTTTCTTTCCCACTAGAGCATAAAATCCACGAAGACATGGGTGTGATCCATGTGTTTATCCCAGAGAAATAGTATCTCTAGCACAAAATAGGTGCCTGATTTACAGTTTGGGGCAAATGAAGGAAAGCAGGCCAATTCAAACTACTTAAGACTATAGAACTTTTAAGAAGGGGTAGGAAAGAGTGTGCTGGGACTCGCACCCATGGCTATTTGGCCCCAAACTCCACAGTCCTGTTGTAATATTCCTCTTCATGCAGGAAGCAAGGAGATACCCGCTAGAAGGTCTGGCCCCAACCCTCCTCAGCCTACTGAGCTTAAATTGAGACCCAGAGAGAAGTGACTTATTTGAGGTGTCCCAGGACATTAATACGAGATCTGAGAATCCAAGTCTCTTGGCTCCAGTTTCTCTGTACTTTCTTCCACCGACCCTCCTAGCAAAGATGGAGAAGGCTGGGTGGTACAAAGACCAATGGCAAAAGTCCCCAAAGTCAGACCGACTCAATTTACAATCCAAGCAACTCTTTTTGAAGTCTATGATCCCAGACAAAATGTCTCTTAAGATGTACGTTACTAATCCATGCAATGAGATTTATTAATAAGACTTTTATGAAATAAATCTGTTATGAAGATTCTATGAGATAATTGCCTATTAGGGGCAACGTCTCATCTACCGAAGACACTCAGTAAATGTTACCGATCTTTCATTAACAATCAAAATAGTTTAATTACTTTCCCAAGCCTTGATTTTTCCCATATGCAAAATGATTTAATAGTACCAGCTCACAACTGTTTTTGTGAAAATTAAATGACATTAGAGTACTTAAAATGGTACCTGACCAGTAGTAGGCACCAATAAATGCAAGTTATTTTTTATTACTACTTTTATTATTATTAATTCTATTTCTGTTGGCACTGCAGCAATACTTTAGATGGCGTGAACAATGCCCTGTTTAACTTATTCCAAAAAGTCTTCTTTCTGTTCATGTAGGGATGTTGAGAAGGGATGGGACACTATCAACTTCTCACCATACCAGAATCTATCAACCCAAGTAACTACAAATCCTCCTCCAGGAAGGGCCAGAAGAAAAGATATTTTAACAGGCTTAAGATCAGATATGGCAATCACCCTTGATATCTTACATTTTGCTTATTATGTGTTTTTCTTTCTGTATATTTTTCCTTTATTGTGATGATTTAAGCTCATTTTGAAATAGGCAGCCTACTCAGCAGCATCCAAGGCCTGGTTTCAACCCTGTGAGTGGAGATTTATAAGGGGAAACAAAAGCCTTCAATGTCTTCTGACAGTCCTCTCAGCATAAGAATGAATAATAGCTACTGTTTCCAGAATGCCCTATGGGCATGAGGCATATTCCTTAGTATAGTGGTTAATTTTATGTGTCAACTTGAGTGGGCCTTGAGGTGTCCAGATAATTGGCCAAACATTATTCTTTATGTTTCTGGGAGGGTGTCTTGAGAGGAGATTAACTTTTTTTTTTTTTTTTTTTTTTTTTTTTTTTTTTTTTTTTTTTTTTTTTTTTTTTTTTTTTTTTTTTTTTTTTTTTTAAAGATTTTCTTTATTTGACAGAGAGAAACACAGTGAGAGAGGGAACACAAGCAGTGGGAGTGAGAGAGGGAGAAGCAGGCTTCCTGCCGAGCAGGGAGCCCGATGTGGGACTCGATCCCGGGTCTCCAGGATCACGACCCGAGCCAAAGGCAGTCGCCTAACCAACTGAGCCACCCAGGCGCCCCGAGGAGATTAACTTTTAAATCAGTGAACTAAATAAAGCAGATTGTCCTCTCCAATATGGGTGGGCCTTGTCCAATCAGTTGTAGGCTTGAAGGACTTGAAAGGCTGACCCTCCCAAGTTAGAGAGGATTCTCCCAGCCTGACTGTCTTTGAACTAGGAAACTGGCTTTTTTTTTTTTTTTTTTTTTTTTTCCATGCTTTTGTATTGA